>CAUYRT010031081.1:0-74339 GCA_963574885.1 Lepilemur ruficaudatus
CAAAGAACATTTTACTCTTACTATAAGAGCAGCAGATGAATTCTGAACAAGCAAAGGTATAGATTTCCTCTACAAGGCTGCTTGATGTGCCCTTCCCCCATCTCTGTTACATCTGGCAAACTTCTGCTCACCCTTCAAGACACAGCCAAAAAATCTCTTCCTCTGTAAGCCTTTACTTCCCTACCCCAACCTTGTCCAAGTGGTTCACTCTCTCACATGGCCCTATAAATGCTGCCTCTATGGTACCACCTTTTACACACTCGAGTTTTGGTTTGTAAGTCTATGAGTTCCTGGCACTGGGCCTGTCTAGGGCTAGACATATGCCCAGCTTCTAGCCTTCTAGCATTGGACCTTTCACGTGGTAAGTGTCCAACATATAATGGGTGGATGGATGAACAAACAAACATACAAGTCCCCTCATGTTTTACCTCACAGGGTAAAAGCAAAGGGAGGAGAATGACATAAAGGAGAAAGCTTTCCTGGAAAATAAATACAGAGTAGGTCAGACAAATCAAAAACAGCAGCCAATACAAAATCAAAGTTCAAAAATATGAAAGAGTTATCCTTTTTTTCCGACCTAGTAAATGGTAGAGCAGATTTTCCCCAAACACCATGTAGTGGAAGGAAGAGATTTCTGCAAAAACATCAGGTTAATAATAAAAATTCATCTTCAAGGGATGAGACTGGAGTTACCCCTAGAAGCAAGCAGGAAAACTTAGAGAGTGTGGCTGGTACATCCAGCAGAGACCCCCAAGATCACCTAGCACCCCAGCATGAAGTGGAGAACCCAAGGTTGTGTTGGCAAAGAAAGAACCCTGGGGACACAAAGGGCTTAGAGAGCCCAAGAATTCCCAGTGCAAACCCTCAGATGTCTTGGTGCCTTAAAGTAGGATACACCAGCCGCATGTTACCTAACTTCAGTGAGAAAAAAAGGACCATTCCCCTTAACATAAGCCCCAATTACCTTGATGCCTTGTGGCTGTCATTTTAGAGAATTATAATGCCACCTGTGATTAATCCTGCAATGTAGCCGCACAGCGATCGCTCATAAATAAACCCCCAGCATGAATGCTGAGAAAACCCAGACTTATCACAGCTTCATATACATTTTAGATTTTTTGCTAAATTGGCCCTTGATAAAGCATGTGGCCACCTTCATCACAGAAATCAGCTTCCTCCCTGGGCCTAAAATTAGAAGCCCCGACTGCTGATCGTTAGGTGCAGAGCTCGCTACCTGCTGAGTTTCTCTTCTGCAGGGAATATTTCAAGTCGTCACCGGCTCTCCTGTCGGCTGGCCTGGGGGAGGGCAGCAAGAGGGACAAGCTGGCACACAAAGAGGCCAGCAGACGAGGCATGACCCTGGAGACAGAGGTCTCTCGCCACATTCTCCCTATTCCTCTCAGCAGATGCAGGGCTGGACCCTGAATTTTGAGGGGGCCCATAACACTGTGTCTAAAATCATTTATTTTGATAATCAACACATCCCAATGCCCAGCCACTTAGAATGATGGCTAAAACCAAAATGAAAGATACCACGTTATCATTGGGATAAGAGGTCTCAAGAAAGAGAATTGGGTGCTGGAAGAGTGTAGGGTGATCCAGTTGGTCTAGGGAGAGGGGAGTATCCAGTGGGCTTCCCCAGGGTCATGACAGTTAAGCTAAGACAACAAGGAGTTAGCCAGCTGTGAAGTGAAAGGAAAGCGTTCATACAGAGATAACAGTACGTGCAAAGGCCCTGGGGTGAGGAGTGTCATGTGTTGGAAGAACTGGGATGCTGAGAGGAACAGGGAGAATGCGGTGAGAGAGGCTGAGGAGGCTGGCAAGGGCTAGCTCAGACAAGATTGCGGAAACTCTTAAGGATTTCATGTGCTCACAGAAACCCACCAATTTCCCCGAACGCTAATATTTATTTGTCAGGTTTTGGGTTGTGTTTGTTTAGGGGGTGTTGTACATCTTCTCCACTAGAATATAAGCTACTTGAAGGCAATGACCTTTGGTTCAAAGCTCTATCACCAATATCTAGCACAATATCTAGAACAAAAGAATGTTCTCCTACACCCCTAACACCCCTAACCCATGACCTCTCCCCTCTTAGAGAAGCTAAACACAAGTTGTCCACAGTAACTGTTGTCAGGGGTCCCCAAGACCACCCTCAGGCTCGGTAATTTTCTATAAGGATTTGAAGAATCAGAAAAGCTATTATACTCACAGTTATGGTTTATTATTGTGAAGGGCTACAGGAGTAACAGGTGCAGACATCCTGAGTGTTCACCATGAGGGAACAGGTTAGCTAATTTAAACACATCCATATACTGGAATACTACATAGCTGTTAAAAAGAATAAGGCACCTCTATATGCACTGATATGTGAGAATCCCAAAGACACACTGTTAAGTGAAAAAAATCAAGATACAGAACAATATGTACAGTGGGCGATCATTTGTATTTTTTAAAACCGGGAGGGGACAACATATACATACATTCTTCCATATAAAAAGGGTATCTCTGGAAGGTTTCAAGAGAAGCCACTGACCTTTGTGACCTTGAAGAAAGAGAACTTGGGTGTTGGGATGGGAAGGAGACTCAAGTTTCACTGTACACTTTTGTGATACTGTTTAATCTTTTTTTTACCATATGCACACACTCCCTATTCATAAAAAGAATTTTTTAAAACAGGAAACAATGAAAAATCATATAGGCATACAAACTAAATTAATTAGCCATTCCTATAGCTCCAACATGCATTTAAATTTGCTAGCATCCTGGCCTCCAAGATTGATTGGCTGTAAATTGAGAACCTCAGCAATTTCCTTTCACAGGGACAGATGTTGACATTGTTCCTGTGATTTTTCACAGATGTTTGCCTTCCAGCATCTTTAAAATCGGGTTTTCTGTCAACTTGGAAATCCCAAATTTCTCATATCAAATTGAAATGACAGGAAAATCAAAGCCATTACCACATTTTGAAAGAGTTTATAGATGGCAACTGGCAGTGGGAAGGGAGATATTTAAGGAGGAGCCAACATTTTTTTCTTAAGTCCTCCCTGTCACCCCTGCCTCAGTTTACCTGAATGAGACAGCTGGCGGGGGCAATTTGCTTCAATATATAGACATGGGCTTTGCAGTCTGAGCAGTTGTCGCTTCTCATTTGGGCTCCAGCTCTCTCTAGCTGTGATACTTTGAACCAGTTCATTACCTTGCGCAGACTCCCTTCTCTCATCTGTAAAACGGGGATAACGTGCCCCACCTTGCAGGGTGGTTTTGCAATTAGGTGATGCAACAAGTGGAAAACGCTCGGCACCTGCTGAGAGCTCCATAGGTGGTTTTTCCCTTCCCTCCCCAAAGAGCTTTGCCTCTTTGTGTCCACAGTTTGCTTTAAGGCATCCGAGGTTCTGCTGGTGTCCCCAGGTTTACCCAGCGTTGAGACGTTAGATGGAAACAGCCCCCAGAACTCTCCTGACCCGTGTGTCCCCCTGCACACACTTAGGGCTCTGCTATTCCTAAATGACAATAGGCAAGACTGTGATCCACTAATAAACGCTGATTGTGCATCTTAGGTAACAACGCCCAACGTGCATCCAACATGCACCATGCCAAGCTCTTGATAGGAATTTCACCTGTATTACACCCCAAACCTTCTCGATAGCAGAAAGGCACTATTATTATTTTATAGGTGTGGGAATGGGCACCAGAGGTGATGTAACTTGTAAACACCTGGGTGGTGGATCTGGGAAGCAAATAACCCTGATCCCTAACCACAGACACATCTTAAGTTCAAGCTGGGTCTCCCCACTTTGCTATTATGAATGGGGTGCTATGCTCCCTGGATGGACAGGATGCTGTGGTTAATTCTGCTCCTGTGGCTGAATGCAACTGTTTGGGCAACTGGCACTTATAAGTTGTGCAGCCATGGACAACACAAGGTGAGTCTCAGAGCTTTAATTTCATCATCTGTCAAATGAGAATAGCAAGGATGACAGGGAGGGCCTAAAGGGGATATCTACATCGGAAAAAGAAGCACTATGAACCAAATGTTTGCGCTCCCCGCCAAATTGATACGTTAAAGCCAACCGCTGGTTCAGACACTAATCAAGCGCTTTCAAGCACCTACTGTGCGCCAGATACTAAGGTTATGGAGAGAGAAGGCAATCGACAAGAAATTTTCCTTCTCAACAATTTTAAAAGCATGTATTCAGAACCATGTGGACTTGGGGCGTCATTTCAGCTCTGCTGGTCTCAAGCATGTCTCGTGAACTGAGCCTCCTCTTCTATAAAACAGGCTTGTGGATGACCCACCTCGCACCGATATGTGGCTACCAGATGAGACAAGTCATGCAAACTGTCGCAGACACAGAAAAGAGACCAGTAAATAATATTTCCTTTCCGGTTCATCGTCGCTTCCCACGTAGGCCAAGAAAGCAGGCGAGAATGAGTGAGGGAGGTCATAGCCTCCTTGTCTAAATGTTTTCTTGCTAGAAAACATCTTTCTTTTTAAGATCTCTTTCTACATTCAAAAAAATGCCCGTCAGAGGAATATTAAAAGGCCCTAACCTGCAGTTAGATGGAAGCCAAGACCGTGATCTCACAACTCAATCACTTTACCCTCCCTCTCTACCGATCTAATATTGCCCCCATTGGAAAGAAAAATAATAATAATAATATGAAAGTTGGGAAGTGGAACACCTCATCCTCCGGAGTTTTCAAAAACTAATTCAGTTGTAATCACAGAAGATTGAAACTAGGATTCATGACACATTTCTCTTCCTCCTGGGCAGATGAATCTATGATTTGTATTTGATTTTAAATGTGATTCTCCTGCATCTTCAGTGGGTTTGATTGATAGAGCACACGAGGCCACTCAGCAAAATGATACAGTGGAGATCAAAGCGTGAAAGATAATTTTCGCTGAAATGTCTGCAGCCGATGGTGAGTTATAAGCCTTTGTCTCCCACTTTATAGAACACAATTTCATTTAAAGCCAAAATCTGTCACTTCAGCATTGTTTATCAAAATGCATCCCAGACCACAGTCCCCTGAAGAACAATGTCAAGTGAAAAGGTAAAAAATCAAATGGGTACAAACAGCCCAGGACCAAATAAAGTAAGGCGAATGGCTTCCAATCTGCATAAATATTACCCACCGGTGACGCCTCTGGGGCACGGAATGAAGTCATTCGTCTGTAAGGTAAATACCGCGCATTGTCAGAGGTGCCTGACAAAGCCCTATAATCCCAGTGAGTTCTGCTCCGTGGCAGCTCAAACGTCTCTACTGGGTACTTTGCTTTATTCAGGGGTCCACAATGAGAGTCACAACTGGGTTTTTATCTTTGCACAACTTTTTAAACTTCTTTGTGCATTCATTCATATCTTGAATACATCACAATTGAGGAGCTACCCTGTAGATTGTATGGCGTTATCTAGAAGGCAGGGGGCAGAGAACTAGGACACCTTCGGTTAAAAGATCTGGGCTTGAGTCCAGAGGTTCCCATTTTCCAGCTAGGTGACTATGAGCAGGTCCCTCCACCTTTCTGGACCTCAGTTTCCCCACTGCAAAGTGGAGAGCAAGTGAGACCACAGAGCTGGAAATGCTTTGGACACTACCGAGTGCTTCACGATGTCAAGCCCAATGACAGAACCATTCTAGACACTGTTGGGACAACTAGGAGGCCAAAGTTGTCACTGATTTCCTGAAGGGGTCTCTACAGATAAAAGTCACTAGAATCAGCAATTCCAGTTTTTGTGGAGAAAATATCTTTTCTATAGAGAACATGAGACCAGACCTCTAGGGGCCTCGATTCCTCTGGCACCAATTGGCTCTGTGACATTAGGACAGTCACTTTCAAGGTTCCTGGATCCTGCCTACTTCACCAGGATGTCATATTCTAGAATCTTCTCAGCCTCCAACCTCATCAGTTACCATACTCCTCAAGCTTTTCCTATGCTATTGTAGATGCTACTATTGCTTGTCTAAGAAAGAGCCCCCTTTCTTTGCTAAGAGAACCTTAATTTTTAAAGTATTGAATAGTCATGTGACTCAGGAGAAGCTGCGACCCTTCTGAGCGTCAGGGAGTGAATCTTGGCTGTTCTAGACCAGTCACGGTAATGCTGACCCTTTGTAGCCATTGCTTTAGGAATAGGCACGTGACCAACTCCAACCAAGGAGAGCGGATGGGAAGTTTCTCCTTGCCGTTAAAAAGGGACATGAGGAAGACAAATTTCTCTTCTGATCTTTGGACACCGGACATTGCTGTGCATGGATGTGATGAGATATCCGGCACTGGCAGCTGTCTTGTGAGCATGAGAGGAAAAGACTAGAACAAAGCCCACACTGTGAGTAAGTCAGAGCAGAAAGATGGCAAGAACCCCAGTCTTTGAAGATGTCATTGAACTACTAAACAAACTAACCCTAGAGTCACCTACCTCCAAATTCCTTTATATGTGAGGTAATAATTCCCTATATTGTTTGAGCCATTTGAGTTGAACTTTCTATTACTTACTAAAAAACACATTTGGATCCCAACTTGTTCTTTTCTTGTGAAATGCTTCTGACATAATTCACCCTTGCTGTCCTTGAGAGCAGTAGCTGGACTAAGGAAGGTGCAGGAGGAGTTGTCAGAATCAGAGCTGCAAGGAGCTGCTTGACCTCTGACCCCTGTGCCTAGGCCTGTGGGCCTCTGAACCCCTCCCAACAGCGTGACTCAGGTGATGGTTTCTCTTGGAGATCTTGACTCATGATGCAAGAACAAGTGTGGTGCCTCTCGTGTTTCCACAGATTCTCTGCGGGACAGCAGGGGGTCCTCAGACCCACCCATCCCTAACACGTGGCCTTGGCTGAGTTGCTGCTCTGTAGTCCTCTGGAGCTACCTTGTTTGGGGTCCTTTTTCAGCAATCCCCTCAGTATGTTCCATTTTCTTTGAAAGTCAGTTTCTGGGGTGAACAAGTGAGAACTCAGAGGCACAGACAAGAAATCACATCTCATTTGTAAAAGCCTCAGTACGAGGCCTGGCACAGAGTACGTGTTTGTGGAAAGTTTGATGGGCGAACAAAGGAGTAAGGAAGTTAAGAGAACTGACTCCTCTCGTTGAGATGCTGTATCCATCAGGCTTGTGGCAGGCACACTCCAAGGGCTAACTGCAGAGGCTTCAGCAAAGGGCTGTGTATACCAGTGTGAGCTGGATTAAGGAAAACAAAAAAGGAACGCAGCCGAAGCCTGCACTAGCAATGGCTAACAGACATTGCCACCCCTTGTCCTGGAGGGGAAACAGTTGTGGAAGCCACGCAGAGTAGACACAGCTGTCAGGGAAAGAGAGCTGCCTGGCAACAGCTGCCAACCTATGGCAAGGCACAGGAATAAATAGCCAGCCCCTCTCTCCTCCCACCCTCTAATTTCCTATGAGGGGCCCCCATTGGCCAAATGCACCCAGCCATCAGAGGACAGGAGAGTCCAAGTGATGCAGTCCATAGAGGTCAGCCTCCCAGGCCCCAGAGCAGGGGAGGGGCTGGCAAGTCAATCTGGAGGGGCAAATGTAAAATCTCCAACCCAGATACTCCTATGGTCTGCATGTGTCCCTCAAAGCTCATGTGTTGGAAATCTAATCCCCAGTGCAACAGTGCTGAGAGGTGGGACCCTTAAGAGGTGTTTGGGTCATGGAAGCATGACCCTCAAGAATGGATTAATGCCACTATCCCCAGAGTGGGTTTGTTATCACAGCAGTGGGTGTCCTCTCTCGCCCATGTGATGCCTTCTGCTGTGTTTAACACAGCAAGAGGGCACCCATCAGATGCAGCCCCTCAATCTTGGACTTTCCAGCCTTCAGAACTCTGAACTAAATAAATTTCTGTTCATTATAAATTACCCAGTCTGATATTGTCACAGCAGCACAAAACAGACTAAGACAGACACTACCCAGAGATGGGACAGAGAGACTAAGAAAACCTCTTTTACCTCGATTCTCCAACTCCAAAGGAGCCAAAGCTCTCTGGAGAGTTAATCCCACCAACTAGCCACCCGCATCATCAGCAAGCAGCAGGCTTACCCTAAACTCCAGTGTATCTCCTCCAACTGTACGAGTTCCCACCATCATTTCGCTCATAGGGGCAACTATTCTCCAAAGCCCAGAATAATTACAGAGCCCAGAAGGCTTGGGGCTTTCTGAATTTGAAGCAGACTCAAGAGAGCCAAGAACTCATATCAGTGCCAGGAATCGGGACCGCAGGCAGCTACCCCGGCAGGGGCGCAGCCTCTCTTCCCCTCCCCTAAAAAGCAGCAAACACATTTATTATTCTCTGTGAGCCCTTCGCATCCACCTGGGAGATAGCAATAACTTCCCAAGGTTTTGCGGCATCCGACATGACAGTGTTGCCCTCACGCACAGAAAAGACAAACTCACTCATCTCTGGGCAGGAAACATGGACTCGAGCTCCCCTTCTTCTCATTTTGTGCCCACTAAGCCCTTCCTCGGGATGTCAGCCATAGTTCGTGGATTTGTAAATGCTACTGGGAGGAGAAGGATTTACTAGTGATGAGAAATAAAAACGCAAATGTTTTATTGATGAGATGTGCATGTAAAGTGCTTGATATAGTGCCTAACATGGAAAAAACACTCAATAAATGTTAGCCATCAGTCTTTAGATCATCATTCTTATTAATACTGGCCATTTATTGAGAATCTCCTATGAGCTAGCTTCACTATAGACATTTATTCCCGACAGCAATTCTGTTTGGAGACCATATTCCTGCCCATTACCCCTTTTCTAAGAACTTCTCCACCCCTCCCTGAGCAGAGTTGCTTGACCCAGGCATGGACACATCACCCAAGTTGGGCCAATTGGTTCTTTCCTTGGGCTTTTTGAATTTGGGGACCAGAAGAACTGGACCCATCTCATTCTTGTCCTTGAATCGATAAGATGTAAGGATTTGTCTCATAGAGAATTCTGCTCTACACAAGAGATTCGAAGTCTTATGCAAAAACCATCCTAGAGATGCACCGATCCTAGAACCAGTTTTCCAAGGCCTGATGGCAACCCTGCCTTTCTGTGGCCTTTTGTTCTATAAACTACCCCAGTATCCTCTGAATAAATTCCTTCTTTGCACGTAAGACAGCTTGACTTGAGTTGGGCTTCTGGCACTTGCAATCACAAGCATCCCAAATAATACAAAAACCTTTCAGGACAGTTATTAATATCTCTAGTTTCTAGGAGAGAACACTAAGTCTCCAAAAATGGTGAATTAAGTAATCTGCCCACGATCTCCTGGGTATCATACAGTAAAAGCCACCATTCAACCAGGGTTGTCTGATTCCTGCGCAAGCTCATTCTGTCCCCTCACGTCACTCTCCTAAGACCTGCATTGACTTATATACTCCCTTGCAGCCCATACTCTCACTGAGAAAGGAAGAAAAAGGGAAAAGGAGAAATGCAGTTTTAGAAAAGAAAAAGAGGGAAAGGAGAAGTGCCCAATATAGGCTTCCACCCAATTAGATTGAACAGAATAGAGTTGAATTGAATGACTGTGTTTCTATCATTCTAAGCTACATGCTTTTTACATTTTATCATCTCTAAACCAGATTCAACTTACAATCAATGTGAGCATTTAATGTAGCGTTTCTCCCCCCAACACACACACACACACACACACATACACAAAGAGCTGTTATCAAATCAATGATCTAACTTATAATCAATGGTACCTTATAAATGAGAAAACATGGCAAAAATTTTCACCTTAGGAAGGCACCTACTTATTCTGATGACACTGCCAATGTTGCAAACACTTCTGGAATCCTCTAGAACTACATTTCCCCAATGTTCACATTGAGACAGCTTGCTTTTTTTTTTGTTTTTGGTGAGGAAAGAGATCCCAACAACCACGCATGCTATTTGCTCCCACTCTGTGCATGTTCAGTCGCTGACAACACTCTATAGCAGCTGGCCATAAAAGAAAACTTAACTTGTATCCTCAGCAAACTCCAGGAAACACCATTTCATTTACAGATATCAAATTTTGAAAACACTTAAATTTGGAAGGCTGCCTTACTCATAAGTAAAATAAAGTCTTTAGAGATGCATTTCATCGGCTCATTAGAACTGAAAAATTTCATTTTTACATTGGTTCAAGCCCAGCCGGCTCTCCTTCTCTTGTGGAGAGACAAGACTTTTAAATGTTGCTAGTGGTCAGGGCGGGGTGGAGAAAACACGTGACTTGTTATAGTTCTTATGAAGGGGAGTTTAACAATATCAACATTACAAATTCACATAACCTTCTGACCCAGAAATTTTATCTCTAGAAACACATGCTACCAATGTACTTGCATGTACATGTACAAGATTATTCATAAAAGCCATATAATATTAAAACATTGAAAATGCCATCAATAAGGGACTGGCTCAACAAATATAGCCAATTGATGGAATATTATTCAGCAGTATAAAAAGAATAGAGACACACCTGTAATCCCAGCACTTTGGGAGGCCAAGGCAGGAGGATTACAAGAGGCCAGGTATTGAAGACCAGCCTGAGCAACACAGCAAGACCCCATCTATACAAAAAGTATAAAACTTAGCTGGGCTTCATGATGTGCACCTATAGTCCCAGGTACTCAGGAGGCTGAGACAGGAGGATCACTTGAGCCTAGGAGTTTGAGGTTGCGGTAAGCTATGATGACACTACTGTACTCTAGCCCAGGCAACAGAGCAAGTCTGTGTCTCAAAAAAAAGAAAACAATGGAAGATTTCTATATACTGCTTCTATGTACTAATCTCTCTCTAAGATATAGAACAGTATGTATAGCAGGCTATGTTTTGAGGAAAGGGGAAAGAAGAATTCATATTTATATCTGCCAGCATTCATATACAAATCTCAGGAAGGAATAAGAAACTCTTAAGGGTGAGATGTACCAGTTACCTATATTTACCCAAAACATACGAGCTTAAAACAACAAACATTTAGTACCTCACGTAGTCTGTGAATCTGAAATCCATACGCAGCTTAGCTGGATGGTTCTGGCTCAGAGACTCTCCTGAGGCTCCTGGTATGATGTCAGCCAGGACTGCGGTCATCTGAGGGTTGTCTGGGGCTGAGGGACACCCCTCCAGCCTCACTCATGTTGTTGCCAGGCCCCTATTCCTTACTGGCTATTGGGCAGATACCTCAATTCCTCACAACCTGGGCTTCTCCATGAGATGCTTGAGTGTCCTCACAACATGGCGGCCAACCTCCTCCAAAGCAGCTGATCCAAGAAAGAGAAAGAGCTGAAGATGTAAGCTGCAGTCTTTTATAACTCAATCTCAGAAATGTCATACTATCACATCTCAAACATTCTGTCGGTCACAAAGACCAATCCTGTTCTGACGTGGGAGAGGACTACGCAAGGGTGTGAATGCCAGCAGGCAGGGATCGCTGGCGGCCATCTTGGAAGCTGGCTGCCTCAGAGGAGCACTGGGAAGATGGGGGACAAGGACATGAGAGAGACTTTACACTTTTTACATTATTTCATTTTTGAATTTTAAACTATATTTCCTATTCAAAACATTGGACTTAGAGAGAAAGAGAGAGAATATCCTCAGGGACAACCAGCTGCCTGGATCATAGTTTGAGACTCCTTCTAACAGAGCCAAGGTTCTCAAACTAGGACAACAGGTACCCCAGGGGAACCCTGCCACATCCCTGGGGCATACAACACTACAGTACAAACATGACCATCTTCCTGGGGCATCAATAGACTTTAAGTAAGAGTAATAGGAATTTAAAATAGATGTGGCACAAAGTAGAATGCAGAATTCACAAATATCTAAGATAAAACATGAGACTTCAAAGAAAGTTTCACTCTTACAGAGGCTGTTTGGGGCTATAGTCCACAGGGTTTGAATTCATTCTCCTTTCTTCTTAGGAATGGTTTGTTAAGAGTTGGAAAACCACTGCTCTGGGCAAATTGCCCTTCAGAGTCACACACACACACACACACACAAAATCAATCTCATTATTAAAAGATAAACTTCATTTCAATAAAAATTGTAGTAATGAGCTCGATCATCTACTATTTTCACTCGAATTGGCTACAAATGACTTCCAACTGTCTAAAAAAATTCCATTCCACCCTCAGAGAGCCAATATGCTATTAATTCTAAAGATTACAGGCTAAAGAGGTTGCTCATGTTCTTAGCATTGGCAGCACCATCAGAATAAGGCACATACTCCAATAATGGCTACTTAGAAGGAAAAAACACTCAAGCAAAAACGTCAGCTTTGCCTTGTTTCTTAAATATAGCTCGTGACCACAAATGGGGTTTTTTTCCTTGCTCTGTTTTTGCATTTGGTACTTTTGTTTCTTTCTCATCATTCCCCTTCAAACCCAAAGGAATCCTGTTATCTGTTGAATAATATGTAGGTGGAAAAGGGATGAGGACCCTGGACTCTAAGAGTCTGACTATCTGAACCCAAATTCTAGCCACCCCTTTCAAATGCTGTGTGACTATGGGTAAGTTCCTATCCGCTCTGAGCATGTTTCTCCACTTGGAAAATGGAAGTATGCATATATCTATAAAGCTCTTAGCCAGGACTTGGCATAGTGTAACCATTCAAGAAATATTAGCATTTTCAAGGAAATAGCTCCTGATCAATTCATTTTCATTAAGCAATGAATGTCTATAACAGTAATGACCTCTGACCAACCAGCCCAAAGCCTGACAAGAGATGTATATTTACATATTTCTTCTTTATAATTTCCTAGAGTCCAAATTCTATATAATGACCAAGCATAACTTTTGCAATCAGACAGAAAGCTGGCATTAACTCTCTGCATGCTGATCCAGCCTTTGGTTCTGGTTTGGCCCCTCCATCTTCAGAGCACGGCTACTCCAATTAGAGGCAGAGAGGCTCATCTTGTGTTTTGTTGTTGTTTTGCCTTGGTTTTGTAAACAAATAAGTAAATAATAAAATAGAGATAACACCCTCCAGGCAGCATGTAACTTCCTAAGCTTGGGAAAAACAGGACAAAATTGAAAACGTCTTTCTCCAGTTCGAATCCCCTGCCCTCTCCCATCTGTAATTCTGGTCTTCTACACTCTGCAGAAAAACCGTCAGTGGCTCCCTTTGTGCTTTCAAGTTGGACAGTCACGGTCAGAAGCAGGAGTGAGGCAAGCCCTGCAAACGTGGAGCGATGGGAGAAATCAGGCTGAATTACAGAAGTGTAAACTCTAGAGCGTGTTTTTACAACTCCATTAGTTTTAAGCACATAAGGATTTCAAACCGAAGAGCATCCACACACAAATCCTTGGATTATTTAAGAGATAAGGCGCATCCAAAATTAGCATATAGATCAGAGGCAAGCAGTTAAGTGCTGCTGAAGTAGGCTATAAATGCCTTGGGGGGAAAAAAGCAGTTGTTTTTCTAAAGAAAGCTTTACACTACTCCAAAATCCTATTCAGCAAGTGTGAACTATAAATCAGATGAACTTCACTGCTATGGACTGAGTTGTGTCTCCCCACCAAATGGATATGTTGAAGCCTTAACTTCCAATATGATAGTATTTGGAGATGGGTCTTTTAGAAGACAATTTAGGTTTGGATGAGGTCATCAGGGTGGGGTCTTCATGGTGGGATTAGTATCCTTATAAACAGACATGGCAAGGGGGAGAAAGATGGCCAGACAGAAGCCTCCAGCAATCATCCCTGTGCACGAACACCAAATTCAACAACTATCCACGCAAGCAAGCACCTTCAGAAGAACCAAAAGTCAGGCGAGCGATCATACTATCAATACCTGGTTTTAACATGATAGGAAGGAAAGAGGCGCTGAAGAGGGCAGAAAAGAAATCTTGCATTGCCTACGCCGCCAACCCCCAACCCCCAACCCCTGGCAGTGTCACACCGGCACGCAGAGTGGAGAGAGAATCTATGTGCCCAGGGAAGGGAGAGTGAAGGGATTGTGGGGCTTTGCATTGAAATTCGGAGCTACCCTGGCACATGGGAACACAGCCCAGGGCAGAATTCTGCTGGTGCCCACAGAGGGAGCATTTTGACCAGCCCAGACAGAGGGAAATCCTCTGCCCTGAAACCCGAGTTCCAGCCAGTTCTGGCGAGCCCCACCGCTGGCTGACAAAATGGGATCATATCACACTAAAAAGCTTCTGCACAGCAAAGGAAATAGTCAACAAAGTAAAGAGACAACCCACAAAATGGGAAAAAATATTTGCAAACTACGCATCTGACAAGGGATTAATACCTAGAATACATAAGGAGGTACAACTCAGTAGGAAACATCAAATAGCCCAGTTAAAAATGGGCAAAGGATCTAAACAGACGTTTCTCAAAAGAAGACATACAAATGGCCAGCAAGTATATGAAAAAATGCTCAACATATTAGTCATCAGAGAAATGCAAACCAAAACTACAATGAGATATCCTCTCACTCCAGTTAAAACACCTTTTATCAAAAACACAGGCAGGTAATAATGAATGCTGACAACGATGTGGAGAAAGGGGCCCCCTTATACACTGTTGGCAGGAATGTAAATAAATGCAACCACTATGGAGAACAGGATGGAGGTTCCTCAAAAAACTAAAAATAGAACTACTGTATGTATGACCCAGCAACCTCACTGCTGGGTATATATCCAAAGGAGAGGAATTCAGTGTATTGAAAACATATCTGCGCTCCCATATTTTTTGTAGCACTACTCACAACAGCCAAGATATGGAATCAACCGAAGTGTCCAGAAACAGATGAGTGGATAAAGAAATTTTGGTATATATATATATATATATATATATATATATATATATATACACACACACACACAATATTATATAGCCACAGGAACAAAAACGAAACCCTGCCATTTGCAACAACATGGATGGAACTGGAGAACATTATGTTAGGTGAAATAAGCCAAGCACAGAAAGACAAATCTCGCATGTTCTCACTCATATATGGGAGCTAAATATGAAAAACAACTGATCTTGCAGAAACAGAGAGTTGAATGATGGTTACCAGAGGCTGGGAAGGATAGCAGGGAGGGGGCACGGTTAATGGGTGCAAAAGTGTAATTGGACAGTTAGATAAAATGAGCAATATTTGATAACACAACAAAGTGACTATAATCAACAATAAGTTAGGATATACTTTAAAATAACTAAAAGAGTAGAACTGGAATGTTCATAACACAAAGAAATGTTAAATGCCTGAGGTGACAAATACCCTAATTACCCTGATTTGATTAATTCACATTATATGCCTATATCAAAATATCACATGTACCCTATAAAGATATACAACTATTATATACCCATAATTAAAAATTTTTAAATCAAAAAAAGACATGCCAGAGAGTACACACATATGCTGTCTCTCCCCCTCTCTCTGCCATGTGGCAATACAGAGAAAAGGTAGCTGACTGCAAGTCCAGAAAGAAAACCCTCCCTAGGGAACCAAATCAGCCAGTACCCAGATCACAGGACTTGTCAGCCTCCCAAACAGTGAGAAATAGATTTCTGTTATTTATGCCAACTAGTTTAAGGTATTTTGTTACAGCAGCCTGCATTTACTACCTTTCCGACACTCTAAGTTCTGATTTGAGCACTTAACTGTTATGTCACCTTGGGGCAAGTCACTCACCCTCTCTAGACCTTTGCTTCCCCACCAGTAAGACAAGCATTACAGTACCTTTCCTTCCCACCTCGCTGGCCTGTCGAGAGGATCGAAATAGACATGGTAAGCAAACACTTTCTAAACGGTAAAGTGCCGTGCAAATGCAAGACAGCATTGCTCTCTCTTCTTATTAAGTTATTTATACTCTGTCTCGTTACAAAATGGGATTTAGGGTAAATGTCAGCAAGCCTCTTTATTTTGAATTTCAAGAGAGAAATAAGTAAGAATCTTGGTTTTCTATAGCGACACAAATATAATTTTCACAGGGCACAATATATAATTAATTTACCTGACAAACCCTTTGCTCAGACATAGTGGAGAGATAAATTGCTGCTCAATTTAATGAGGTTTCCGTTACCTACACATTCCAAATTCACTGAACAGAAATGCCATTGGGTGCCTACTATGTGCAGTTCCCAGCACAATGTCTAGCATTGAAACATGCAGCACACACACCACCACCTCCACCACCCTATACCGAGCATGCAAAACACACCCTTTGCAAGCGGGGAGCACACATATTTTTCTGGAGTTCAAAAGGTCTTACTGCAATTGGCTCTGATTCCTATCTCTTCCGTCTTTGAGACATTGGTTAAGTCTTCTCTGAACCACCATTTCCTCACATGTAAATAGAAGCTCAGCCATCCTCAAAGCATCCCAGGGTATTGGAGATATTGAATGTTAAGGACCTAGCACGGTACTAATAGATTTTCAACAAATGGTGGCTACTATTATTTTTCATAATTGCATATTTTAGGGTACCAGTTCTTACAGTACTTCAGATAAACCCCCCTACCTTTTTTTCAAGGCAACAAACAATATTAACTTTATTTTACTTTATTTTATTTTTGAGACAGAGTCTCACTCTGTTGCCCCAGCTAGAGTGCCATGGCGTCAGCCTAGCTCACAGCAACCTCAAACTCCTGGGCTCAAGTGATCCTTCTGCCTCAGCCTCCCGAGTAGCTGGGATTACAGGCATGTGCCACCATGCCTGGCTAATTTTTTCTATATATTTTTAGTTGGCTAATTAATTTCCTTCTATTTTTAGGAGAGACGGGGGTCTCAATCTTGCTCAGGCTGGTTTGAACTCCTGACCTTGAGCGATCCACCCGCCTTCGGCCTCCCAGAGTGCTAGGATTGCAGGCATGAGCCACTGCGCCCGGCCTTAACTTTATTTTTTTAATTAACATAAGTTCCTATAGTATTTAGAAAAGATATCACAATGATAAATGCTTGCTCTGTCTCTCTTTTTAAAAAAGTACAGTCCTTACACATGACATGTAATGTAGCACTTTGTGTCACCCTACAAAGAATACATTTAAATTGAAGAAGCAGAAACGTGGGGAGAGTCCTTATTTGGGCTTAATTTGTACTGGAGTACAATAAAATTCTATCCTAGAAGCTAGAGGCATAAAACTAGAAGTCAGGAAGGAGAAGAATGGCTAATTAAGCTCTGAAACTAAAACCTCATTCTTTATCACTGTTTCGTTAAGTCCTATCAATTGGTCGGGCACAGGGGCTTAGCTGTGCCATTCTAGTTAATGGCCAGTTACAAATTTCCACCATAAACTCATCTTCCTTCCAGCACCTTAAATTGCAGACGCTGGGAGTGAATAAGGAGGGAAAGCTCTTAGGCCCAGGGTAATCTCTCTTGCAATCCCAATCTCCCTCTCTGCCCCCCACTCACCCTACCACCTTAACTGTTAGTAAGGGCTCTTGGTTGCATGCCCAGAAACCTAACTCTAGCTAAATTAATCAAGAAAAGAATGCACTGATTCATCCAGCTGGAGTCATCTGCAGAAAGGGCATGCTTTGGTTTCAATGTGTCTCCTCCAAAATTCATGTTGAAACTTAGTCCCCATTGCAGTGGTATTAAATGGTGGGGCCTTTTAGTAAGTGATTAAGTCATGAGGGCTCCTCCTTCACGGATGGATTAGTGCCTTATAAAAGGCTGAGGGGAACTAGTTTAGGCCCTTCTGCCTTCTGCATGTGAAGATACAGCATTCATCCCCTCCCAAGGACACAACAACAAGGCATCATCTTGGAAGCAAGGAACAGGGCCCTCATCAGACACCAAACCCGCTGATGCCTTGATCTTGGACTTCCCAACCTTCAGAACTGTGAGAAATAAATTCCGACAGTTTGTTACAGCAACAGAAACAGACCAAGACAGGGCAGGGGCAAGAACCAGAGCCCCAGGGTCTAGAAACAGGACTCACTGTCACCAAGACACACACACTTTCTCTCTCTCTTTCCTCATTTCTCGTATCTGTTTGTCTTTGCTCAGCCTTATTCTCCATCTCTCTCCACGTGGGAAGACAAGTAGATGCTGATGGCTCCAGATTCTTATCCTCCCTGTTTAGGAACCACCACAAACTAATCCCGGGGTTAGAGTCTGGTGGGTCCTGAGTAGGCATGAGTCACTCCATGGCCCAACACTGTTGGGTGGATGGAGCCCTGTGGCTGACCAGGTACCAGCCACTTACCCACCATAGCAGACACTGGCCATCCCCCACCCACATCCCTTGGGTCCTCATCAGCCCACACAAGCTGAAGCCATCCCACTGCAGGTACCTGACACTCTCCACCTGAAGGCTTTTACTTGGCCTAGAAGTAAAGGAAGTTCTAGGAAGTAAAATTCCCTGGAATCATCTCTCAGTCATTATCAGAGTCACCCTAAAAATAAGCAATTTACATGCAAATCCTTGTCACAGTGTCTGCTTCTAGGAAAACCAGCCTAAGACACCCATGACTTTTAGAGCAGAAGAAAGAGTTCCAGGATTGGCCACATAGAAGGGGAAAGAGTGTTACCTAAACAAAAGGGTGCAGGCAATTAAAACAACCTAAATCCCCAATGGTCCACATTGCTGAACGAAGTGAGATGGGGTGAGACGGTTCTCAACAAGTGTCAAAATGTTTCTGTGACTCTTGGACTGGCCTGACACAAAGGCAGAGTGTCCACCTGCTCGAACATCCATCTCAACTAAGATTTCTCCATGACAATCAGAACTTTTACTCTCTGCCTGGGCTCTCGGTGACTTCTCCCAGCCAGGACGGGAACTCTGTGGCTGGGGCCCCCTGCGCTATTCCCGTTTGGTCAGCCTCTAGCCTTGTATCCCAATCTCCAGCTTTGCTCCCACCCATTAGATTCCACGGCTGAACTTGACTTCCATTGTCTCCATTCCCTAGATGGCTTTAAGGCAAGGGTTGCAAACTTAGGTGCCCACAGGGGGCAGAAAGTGACACATATGGGTGAAGAAGACTAGAGACAGGACAACAGGGCCTGGTGAGGACTGTGGCAAACTGGAGAGCACACGCCCCATCTAAAGAGGCAGCAAGGGCTCAATTCGCCAAGATTTGTGGAAATGGAAACCAAACGTTGCCATCTGGTTTTTTAAAGAAAAGCAGAAAATCCAGGAGTTTTTAAAATGTAAAATATATACATTGCTGAATGCTAACAACTAACTTTTTAAATGTAAATACTGCATGAGCTGAATCAAATTTTCTGCCAGCCCAGTGCCTCATGGGTCATCATGTGGTGGTCCCAAGAATGGGCCTCACAGACCTTCCTCTGTGGGGTTTGTGACTGACCAGGGCTCCCTTCTGCCGTTCCAGGAGGTCCGTATGCTTCCAGAGCACTTCCCAGCTAGTGACTGAGTATGGCAGGGATACTAAAGCAGACCCCTTCCTGGAAGACACAGGTTTCCTCTGTCCCCAGCTTTGGCTTGAGGACTCCCCTGTGTGATATTTCCACCCTAACGTCCTTTCCTCTCTCCTTCACTCAGGGTCAGACTTGCACTGCTGTCTGAGGGTTCTCCTGGCCTCTTCTGGCACCCTCCCTATTTTCTCCCTCGGGCATTTCCTCTAATAAAAATCAGGTGTGTTTAATCCCATATTGGAGTTGGTTTCTCAGAACTAGGCTAACACACCACCTTGTGAGTTCTACTTTCGACATTCAGCTCACACTCACTCACATCCTCCAAACTCTGGCTGTTTGGGTCTAATTCCATTCCAGCTCCCACACCCTGGATCCTTACCCTCCCACCCCCATTCTGCTTTCTTTTGGACAATGATCCTTCCCTCATTGTTCATTCATTAGCTTGGATAGGGTTGACACCATCCCCTGGAACTAAGGCTGAGCACATAACCAGGACTGACCAATCACCATCTTCTACAATACTTCCATAGCCAAATAACTGGCTCAGAGATAGGCACATGACCCTTATGACCCAATGAGAGTCATTCCCAGGGCTTCTTATGTCAATGCTCTTGGCAAAGTTCATTTTCCCCTGGGATTATTAAGCTGGCAGGAGGTAAATCAGGAGCTACGGATGACACAAGAAAAGAGACTGTCTGATAATGAAGCCAAAATGGATGAAAAGAGAGCTGAGAGGTAGCGATCAGATAGATTCCAAAGTACATTATTGAAACACCTGGATCCAGCCACGCTTAAAGTCCAGGGCTATTTGTGGGCTGTGAAGTTGCAGGAGCAATAACAAAACATAACTGAAAGAGTTTGGCTAATATACCACCTCATCTCTCATTCAGTTTCCTGGACTATAAATGAAACTTGCCTACTCTTTTGCTGTGTGACCTAGGTAAATTTCTAATCCATTCTGAACTTCGGCTTTTGTCTCTCTCAAATGTAGCAAATACAATATACCCTGCTTGCCTTGGAGGAAATCAGATTGCCTTATCCAAGAAAGTACAGAGAAAGTTATAAAACATTACTATTTTCAAAGAAATTCCAGCATATAAGTCCAGGGGCATATGAACAAGGGCTCTAGGGCCAGACTGCTTGCATTCAGATTCCAGCTCCATTACTAACTGGCTGTGTGTCCTTGAACAAGTCAATTGACCTCTGTGGCCCTTACTTTCCTCATCTATAATATGGAGACCCAACACACCCATTGCATAGGATAGTCGTAGACATTAATAGACATATAAAGTGCTTAGTGCAATGTCTGGCACTCAAAATATGTATGGCACGATTGTTGTTGATACTGGAGTTGACCCTTGAATGATGTGGGGATTAGGGACACCGACTCCCTGCACAGTCAAAAATCCATGTATAACTTCTGACTCCCCAAAAACTTACCTAATGATAGCCTATTGTTCACTGGAAGCCTTACCGATAACATAAACAGTTGATTAACCCATATTTTACATATGTATTATGTATTGTATTCTTGCAATAATCTAGAGAAAAGAAAATATTATTAAGAAAATCATAAGGAAGAAACAATATATTTACTATTCACTAAGTGGAAGTGGGTCATCGTAAAGGTCATCATCCTTGTGGTCTTCCTGTTGAGGAAGTTGAGGAGGGGCTGGTCTTGCAGAGACTCTGCCTCAGGGTTAGCAGAGGTGGAAGAAAATCCAAATGTACTCGCACAATTCAAACTGGTATTGTTCAAAGGTCAACTGTATTTATATTATGATAAATGTTGTTAATGTTTTTACTGTTGACACTTCCACCCTAACTTCCTTTCCTCCCTCTGTCCCCAACACGACTTCCTGTACCTAATAGAAAATTCCATCTTAAAATCCCCCAGGCCCAAGGCCTCCTCGCTAGATCCAGCTAGATGGCTGGTCAAGGACATATGACCTAACAACTTCTCCAGCCCAGTTTCAACTGCCAAGTGGAGAAGTTTCCCAATTACCACAGCACTTCCACACATCGAATATGAATTACTTTAATTGCCCCATAAGAACACACTGTTGAAACATTTGACTTGCCCAGAACTAATTGTCTGTCAAAAAGATATTTTGTAGCCAAGCTAATCTCTTAATTGGACTTCTAATTTAACTGAAACCTTTCTTTTCCCTGCTTACTTTAGGCTTTCTTCTCTTGTTTTTGCCAAATGTCTGGATGCTAGGCACTGCTTTCAAATATAATTTATCTGCTTTTTTCTATTATAAAAGTAACACAAGTTCACTGTGGAAAACCTGAAAAAATGCCAATGGAAGAACAACAGACCCTAGAGTCACTGCCTAGAGAAAGACTACCAACATTTTAGCCAATTTCCTCCCCAGCTTTTTCATAGTGGATGACTCTACAGAGTTAACATAAATATATATTCAATTTTTGCAGCCTGGTTTTCTCACATTAGATTTTAAGTTGAACGTTTTCCATTTGCCATTCCAAGATCTTCAGAAATTGAGACATGGCAGAGTATCCCAACGACTGTCTATTTAACCTCTTCCCCTAATGTTGGACTTTTGTTACTTTATGAATAAATTTTCTGCGTGTGTGTCAGATATAGTTTCCTTAGGAAAGATTCTCTATGTTAGGGGACAATTCTCCATGTGTCTCTGGCTTTTCTGCACATTTTGTATCAGCTTTGGTTCCAGACTGTCTCTACAAGGATGTTCTAACAGCATTAGAGGAGAGAGATGATAAGGCAGAAGACAGATTCATTTGCTGACCAGGATTATAATGATAATGTCTCCCTCCAGGGCAAAGGTCGGGTGGCACCTTTACAAAAAGGTTGTGATTCCTGAACTTGGGGTTCCTCAGCTGTGATGCAAACTAACCGCATGCACAGGATCCATCTGGATCCACTTCTGTGTCACCCTTGAGAGACCTGGGGGAACTGAGGAAACTGAGGCTCAGAAACATGAGTGTGTACCATGCTATGCCCATTCGTCTACCTAATCGTCTCTACAGTTCTGGAGGTAAAGTATTTTTATTAACCCCCAATTTACAAAAGGGAAAATAGTTTCAGTGGTGTGAAATGTCTTGGCCAGGGTTGCTCAGCTGACAAGGGGCAGAGTCAAAGTTTAAACCCAGAGCCCACACTCTTCACGACGATATAAGACAGACACATCATTGCTTTTCCCAGTGCTGGGGAAGGAAGAGAATTGGGGATGGAAGGAAGAGAAGGTGCTCAGGTGAGTGCTAATCGGGTGGCCCTTCACAAGGTGCGAGGGGTGAAGAACAGTGGCCCTGTTCAAGTCCAGCCAGCACTCAGCATGGTCAGAGGCAGAGCGGTGCTTTCTCTAGCCAGCCACGTGCTAGGGGCAGAATTGTGACCCCCCGTAAAATCAAATGTGAAGCCTTAACCCCCAGGACCTCAGAGTGTGACTGTATTTGGAGATGGGGCCTTTAAAGAGGTAATTAAGTTGTAACGAGGCTGTTAGGGTGAGTTCTAATCCAATCTCACTCCTGTCCTTAAAAGAAGAGATTTGTACACACAGAGTAACACCAGGAATGTGTGTGCACACCTTGATCTCAGATTTCCAGCCCCCAAAACTGTGAGGAAATAAATTTCTGTTGTTTAAGCCATCTAGACTGTGATATTTTGTTATAGCAGTCGCAGCAAACTAATGTATCATACATGGTAACTCATTACCACTCATAACAGTCCCTGGTGCATAGTAGGTATGTATTTGACAAACATTTTTAAAATACAGAGTCAGCGAACCCCGCTCCCATGCTGATAGCAGCCCATGAATAACTGATGTTCACCCAGGGCATCTGGTTTGTTTTCCTGGTTTCCATCCCATCAGGCCCCTTCCCACCTGCTGGGGAAACACTTAGCATGAACACCTGACCCTTTTCACAATGCACAGCTCAGTCAGGAGAAGCTTCGGAATCTAATATTGACGGGGCGTTTCTAACCTGGCACCCTATCTGTATTTTGTTATGGGGAAAAGAATTCTATTATCGTATTTCAAATAGAGTCTTGGCAAAGGAAAAAACAAACAAAAAAAAGGAAATGTTAACGATGTCAGATAATGAACAGAGCTGTGCTAAGTTACAGCTAAGGATTTGCCAAAGGTTGGCAAACCTTTCTGATGGCAGGTGGCTGAGTGTGTGAGTGTCAGAACCACAGGATGAAACACCCTCGGGTGGGGTTAAGTAAGCTGACTGGGAGAAAAGTGGGGACAGACCATTTTATGACTACTCAGAAGATGGGTTTATGTTATCTGAGAGGGAGCAACCTAAAACTTCAAACTTTCCTCAAAGGAAAACCGAGCTAGGTTCCCACGTATTCAACTTGGGTCTCACGCACACGAGCACACACACCCCTTCTCAATGTTCAGAGGCCTCTGTTGTCCACTTCTCTGGAGAGGGGGAGAGCAGAGGTGAGTTTACCGTGGAGCTAATGAAGCTTAGGCCTCAGAGTCTGTCCTTGCACCAGTCTCTCTAAATGCTGGGCCCGTGGAGGGCTCTAGGTGCGAGGAGGAAGCACGTTCACGTTTCTGATTAACTGCCTGCACACATCCCAGAAGAATGGAATGTCAACGTCCAAAGGCTCCAGGAAGCTTTGACTTAACTTCTCATTCCAAATGAATACTCCCTTTTGTGCCTAATTTTATGTTCTTAATTTTGTGTTCTTTTTCTCAAACAGAGATCCCCAAATTGTGTAAGTGTCAAGTCCCACAAAACCTGGATCTGGTTCTGCCAAAATAATGCATTCTTTATGACATAGAGAAATCCAGGTTATTTCTGAACATCTCAGACTCTCTAGAACCAAGACAGGTTCGATTTTGACTATCCTATTCTCTAAAGATCCCAGGGGAAGCCAGGTTCCTATTGGGGCCATAAAAGCTCCAGGCTAAATGGATATTGGGGAGTGGGTTAGCAGAGATGTCCTAAAACAATTAATTACACTATTGGGAAGAACAAGAAGTAAGTCTGTATGCAGATGCCTTGGTTTTCAAGCTGGTCAGCCTTCAGATAACTGTCAAATAAATCCCCGGCCACAAATGGAGAGTGGAAGAGAATTAAAGCCCATCCCTGTTTGCTTACAGAGTTTACATAATTAAGCCAGTCTGTCCTTAATTGATAGAAACAGGTTTTCTTTTTAAATAGCCAAAGTAACAAACACTTTGCTATATAAAAGTGATAAAACAGTAAAAGTAACAGCCAAAATTCATTGACACCTACTAGGTTATATCCTTAACAGAGGTTTCCTGTTTTAATACTCAAAGTGACCCCATGAAGTAGTTACTATGGCTCTAATATATTAGTGAGAATGTGGTGAGGCTCAGAAAGGTTAAAGGACTTACCCCAGGTCGCACAGCAAGGCAGTGGAGAATTGGAACTCCAACCCTCTGATTTTAAAGTCTGTGCTCCTTCCTCTACACCCACTCTCTGAATTCCATGGCCATGTCCTACATAAGGAAGGGCTTGTATTCAGGACAGGCTAGACCGTGCTGCAGTAACAAATAGCACCTGAGTCTCGGGAGGTTAAAACACAATCACATCTCTTACTCACCCTGAATGCCCATTGCAGGCCAGATGCAGTTCTGCCCAACACAGACCTTGCTCCACGACCCAGGCTTCCAGAGCAGCCACTACTCACCAGGATCTGCAACAGAGAAAAGAGTGTGGTGGATCACATGCTTGCTCTTAAAGCTTCCACCTGAAAGTGACAACCATCACTTCCTGTGTGTATGTCACTGGCCAAACCAAGTCACATGCTCATGTCTAATTTGGAGGGTTGGGGAGAAAAGAGTAATCCTACATGTGCCCAGAGAGAGAGAACTGGAAATACTTGGTGACCAGCATTAACAACTACCCTGAGGCTTCAAAGACTTATATCATCACATTGCATTCCCATCCAGATAATGCCAGATGCCTTGGTATTTGGCACTCCATCACAGAGGTGGGGAGGGGAGACTTGCAACTTTCCTATGGTTGTCCAGAAACACTTATAAAGAAATCTGGGTTTGGGGTGTTTTCCTTAAAATGTTTTCCATTTGTCAGATCCTGCTGGTCCAGCAGATAATTCTGTTAATGCTCCTTGAAATCCAGGCTAAGACCTGTCTATCCATGATCCTCAAATTCCTGGTTCAGTAGAAAAGTGGTTCTCGAAATATCTCTAGCCTCAGTTCCTTGAACTTGACTCATCCCAACTCTCCAACACTCTTCAAGCTAAGTATGCTGAATCCTGCAGATGGAAGACACCAGTACCCAAAGCTAATGGGATACCGAAGAAAGAGGCTGCCCAAATAAATGTCATCACTACTAGCTACTGAATACTCTGTCTGGCAAGTTTATCATTATTTACCTATTCATTCACTCAATCAACAATTATTTGCTGAATTAATATAGCATTGTGGTTATAAGCACAGACTCTGGAGCAAGAGGGCCTTAGTTCAGGCTGGGTGAGGTGGCTCACGCCTGTAATCCTAGCATTCTGGGAGGCCGAGGCGGGAGGATCGCTCAAGGTCAGGAGTTCAAAACCAGCCTGAGCAAGAGTGAGACCCTGTCTCTACTAAAAATAGAAAGAAATTAATTGGCCAACTAAAAATATATAGAAAAAAACTTAGCCGGGCATGGTGGCACATGCCTGTAGTCCCAGCTACTTGGGAGGCTGAGGCAGGAGGATTGCTTGAGCCCAGGAGTCTGAGGTTGCTTTGAGCTAGGCTGACGCCATGGCACTCTAGCTCAGGCAACAAAGCGAGACTCTGTCTCAAAAAAAAAAAAAAAAAAAAAAAAAAAAAAAAAGAGGGCCTTAGTTCAAATCCCACCTTCCATCTTCATTAGCTATATGACTTCTCAGTGCCTCAGTTTCCCATCCAGAAAAATGGGGATTATAATTAGTAGTTATCTATCTCACTGGGTTGAGAGGATTAAGTTAATATACATAGAGCACTTAGAACAGTGCCCTGCCTCTATGAAGTGCTCTATATTTGTTATTATTACTGAGTGCCAGGCATTGCCCTTTATCATGGAGAATACAGCAATGAATTGAACAGACAAGGCTCCTGTCTCTATGGAGCCCATATTCTGGGGAAGGAGAGAGATTTCATTAGCATGTAACCCCTGATCCATCCATGCCTGAAGCTTATTCCACATCCCTGAACTTTCCAATTTCCTGAAGCATTAAGTTCTTTTTTCTTTTCTGCATAAGCCAGTTTGAGCTGAGTTTCCCTCCCTTGTGAACCAGGGTCCTGACAAGTGCAAGGCTCCAAAGCCGGAGCCCTTTCTACCCTGCCCTCCTGCCTCTTTTTACTGTGTCGAATCTGTTAAACCACCTGGTGAGGCCCCTGAATATTCAAACCAGCCTTTAAACAGAGAGTTAGGAACTATAAACAGTAAATTATCACAAGCACAAGATGGAAACACGCTGTGGATCATTCCCCAAGAGAGCAATAAAATGTCTTGGCTCCTACATGTTTTATGGAAAACATGACTGTGTTTAAAAATCTTTCTTTAATAAAGAATAATTTACTAAGTAAATTAGATTTCCTCATGTGTTATCTTATTAATCCAGCCCTTAGCATGAGAAAGGTAACTTCGTAATTGCCAGCTAATTTCATCAATATAATGCATCTGTCTCACTGCTTAGAGCCCCCTCTCCACCAAGAGGACTCCTGTCACCGTGGATTGGCAAAGAACAGGGTGGACACGAAAAGTGGTGGAGTGTTAGTAAAATACAGGTGGCCTTGGAGTCAGACAGGCCTAGTTTTAAATGCTGGCTTTGTCACTTACTAGCGGTATGCCTCAGTCTGGGTTTCCCCGAAGCAGATAATGAGACAAGAATCCAAGTCCAAGTAGTTTATTTGGGAGGTAAATGAAATATGACAGGGAAAATGAGAGAGGTGGGGAAGGCAGCTGATAAAGGGCATATTATCAAACAAGTCACTACTTTCGATAACTGGAGCTTAAGCCTGCTGGGAAATTCTAGGAGACAGTATAGAACACACTTAGTAGTGTGCTGGTAAATGTTTAATGACTGAGTCTCCAGAAAAGTATAAAAAGCCCACCCAGATTTGCAGTGTCTGCCCATATCCATGGTGTAAACACTCCCAGCATGGCTGATTTCATACTACTAATATGACATCCCTGATCAAGGACTTGGGAAAAGATGCATATGACCAGCTCTTGCAAAGCTGGTTGTGTTTCATAGTTTACAAAGCACTGGCCTGTAACAGACAAAGCCCTGCAAAACTCCTGAAATCTTTTATGCCTGTTATAGGCCAACAATAAAGAGCTTTCACATTCTTGGTGTCATTGGGTCCTCACCACAGCTCTGTGGGGCAGGTAGGGCAGACGTCGTCATCTCCCTACTGGAGATGAGGGCACTAAGGACCAGAAAGACAATGGGCATACCCAAGGTGACCCACCCAATGAACGGCAGATTTAGATAAGAACTGTGATCTTCGGGAGACTTACACAGCACTTTTTCTATGGTACAATCCTACCTCTCCTCATTAGCATACTTGAAAACAATATTCCTTTTGCTCAGCCACTCTTAGCTGCTCAGAAGCAAGCAGTACTCCAAGCTGGTATGGGGAGAGTCATTTCATAGATGGAAAATGGAGGCTCAAGCGGGAAGAGAATTAGCCTTGGTTATCCAGTGTATTTGGTGGCATTGGCACTGCTGAACTACAGCCCAGTCACGGCAGAGTGAACCATGTGACAGCTGGCTGGTTGGGGAACAGGGAGGTCCAAAAATAGAATTTCCCAAAACAGAGGATGTAAGCCCAGACAGTCTCCCAAATTGGGAATTATCAGAAAGAAAGAAAAAATGGAGGGAATGACAAAGGCATTCCCGTGTGCTTCCTGGGACAAACTGAGCCAGTCTTTCTAACTTCAGATTCACAAGGACATTGCAAAGAATTTCTAGTTGTACTCATCAAAATTGGCTGGCTGGTCCAAAAATAAATTTTTTTTCCTCTCAAATAATCTTACTCCTGTTTCTGGGCTTCCTGTCTCAGTGAAGAGATCATCACCATTCACCCAGCTACCCAAGCCAAGAGCCTGGACATCATCTCTGAGTCTGCCTCCCTCACACCCGACATGTTATAGGCCAATTGCCACATTCTCTGTAATCTCCCTTCTTAAGCCATGGCCTTAATTTGGGAACCATCATTTCAAATTTAGACTTTACAACTGACCATGAATGGTCAAATATGGCATCTGGAGATCCAGCCATTGCATCCCAATCCAAGACCAACAATAGGAACAATGGACAAAGAAAGGTATGATCTTTCCTCTGAGAATATTTCCATATTCCCCTTCTCTTTGCATTACATTGGCCAAAACTAAATCACATGGCCACAGACAGTTCATGAGACACTGGAAAATGTGGGAGTGTTTTTCTTTAGCAGAGTCTATGTCACCCTAATTAAAATCAGGGTTTTTATCTTCCTTTCTCAAAAATTCAGTTTTAAAGTTCATTAAACAGAATAAAACAAGGTAAGCAGCCATGAGAGGGCACGGGACAGACTCCAGCATGGAGTGTTGAAGCCTAAAATGGTTTATAACCAGAATCTGACTCGACAAAGCACCAGACAATCCCAAAAGGAGAGACCTTATACAAAATAAATGGTCTATACTCTTCCAAAGTATCAAGGTCAACAAAGTAACAGAGACCAAAGAACCTTCCAGAATAAGATATGACAACTAAATGCTATGCATGATCCTGTGCTGGATCCTTCATAAAAGACGTTATTGGGACAGTCAGTGGAACGTGAATAGGGCCAGTAGATTACATGGTGGTAATGTATCAATGCTAATATCCTAATTTTAATGGTTGGGGTATGGGTATATGGGAAAAGGTCCTTTATTATAAAAAATACACAGTAAAGTATTGACAAATGATGGCAAGCATGTCAGAAACTTACAAATGATTTGGAGGAGGGGCAAAACTTATTTATACTGTTCTTACAACTTTTCTCCAAGTTTGAAATTTCTGCCCCCAAAAACTAGGGCTTTCTTTTAGAGAAGAAAAGAGAATACGCATAAGAGAATACACATGATCCAATATGCAAACAGCAGGCTCCACCACAGATGGCACTCAAATAATGTATCAGAGGAGGTCATTCCAAGGACGTAATAAAGCCAGAGCCAAAGATAAAGAGCTGTCTACGGGAAGAGCGGGGAGACAAAGTTTTCAGGCACAGTGAGCAGCATGTACAAAGTAGCTGAACTTGTTTTCAGAGTTATAACCCTAACAATATGGCTGTAAATAACAAATAACTAGCAACGTGTTGAAAATAACTGCTATTCCTTGAGAAACATGAGTAAATACCACTGTGTATTAGAATTTGTAGCAGTCAGCTAGGGCCACAATGATGCTGGGAAACAACCACAAACTCTCAGCAAGCATTTATTTCTCAGCCATGCCTGGTGGGTTGGCTGGAGCAGCTGTGCCGGAGGCTGCAGGTCTGCAGGTGAGCTGTGCCGGAGGCTGCAGGTGGCTAGCTCTGCTCTACACGTGTCTCATTTCTCTAAGACAAGTGACTGACTAAGGCATGTTGTTCTTACAGAGAAGGCAGAAGCACAAGAGGGCAAGGCTCTCACAATGGTTATGTCCTTTCATATCTCATTGGCCAAAGAAAGTCATAGGCAACTCAACAGTCCAAGGGTGGGGAAGAACACTGCACCCCCCCCCCAATCAGGGCAAAGGATGTCACATGGTCTAGCCCAATGAGGTGATGGGGGAGGGAACGAGTATTTACTGAACAATAATCTAATTTACGATAAAGCTCAAACACTTCACAAAAGAGCCACCCTTAGAAATAACCTCTCTCTGATCTATTTTATGGGTGGGGGCAGGGAGAATGACGAGGCCCCTTTTAAGAATTCTGTATACCCTAGATACACTTACTTTTGGAGGCCTCACCAGACAGCATTTCAAACATACTACAAATTTGTTAGCTTCCTACATTAAATGGATTTTTTGCTATACAAAATTTGAGAAAATTTTTAAATTTTGCTCCTGAAAATTATCTGGCAATAAGTGACCTGTTTAATTTTTGATTGCAGGTGATTTCTTGGCAATTGTGCATATTCAGAAGCTCTTGAAAGTGAGAAATTCCAACTATCCACGTTTTCGGATGTAATGAAATCCCTCCAAACGCTAAATTTACCAATTAGTGATATTGACAAAGTAGCACAGTTTGTAGGTAATTTCTTAAATATTCATTAACTTCAATTTTGCCATTTTCTTTTTTGCATTTTGAAGCCAAGAAGTTTTGTTTGTTTGTTTTTTTCAGGTCTCATTTTTGTAGAACCTTGAAAAGCACAGAAAGATTCTGTGCCTAATGGATTAAAAACACACACGTTGCCTGGAATCAAAGCTAATTGGTATTGGTCATGAAATGGATCCCCTCCAACTCCAGGCTTTGGCACAGGAAAATGAGAGCAGCTGACTCCAACGGAGCCCAATCCATTCAGGAGGCACCCTTCCTCTGCACCAGGGTAAATGGCTTGGGTTTGCCGCTCAGCAGAGCCCTTCATCTCGTTCACAAAGCCATTCACACTGTATCCACTCCATTTGTAAGGCAAATAAAAATGTCATCTTCCAATCTTGGCTCATTTCATCCTATATGAAAAGTCTCTCCTCCCAATGCCTTGCCGTCATTTCCCTGTTGTGATTAAAAAAACAACGAGCAATAAAAGTTGGCCTAACGGTTGGTCCTCCAAGGACCAAAATATGATTGAAGGAGCAATAACTTACCCCAATGCCCCCAAGGAAGGTTTTCTCAATAATGTAACAAAGCTACAGTTAATGGTGGCACAGTGCGTTTCACTGATACTGCACCATAAACTGCTCGCATTCAATTAGTTACATATGTATAACATCAAAGGGATTCAATATATATTTACAGCAATCATTTGTATGTGCACAGGTGTCACAAAAACGTAGCTCTCTGCCCCTTCTGGTGATTTGGCAACACGGGAATAAGGACCAACCATAGATGAGATTCTGGAAAAGTAATTGATTTTAATCTCTATGGTTGCCCCCGTATCAAGCTTCTACTCTGTGCCAAGCACTTTACACATGTAAATGGATAGTGCATGTTTCAAATGAGGTTTTTTGTTACCTACAACCCCTACCATCTACTTCAGCACCTGGCCCACACTAACCACTTAAGAAATTCTTCTGGAATGAATAAATGAAAGACCCAATGGCTCCAAGACCCTGCCTTGCAGATGATCAGCATTGGGACCCTGCTTTTGAGGTCCCTACATGTTCTTTCTGTCCCCCACCCCCAGGATCTCTTGGTAAGTACCCATGGGGTGTCTCACATGAACTGCCCCATCATTTCATGCCTCTGTTTGAACCATTACCTGTCGCTTACCTGGCCATAATCATTCCTTCCAAAGGCCACTGTTCACTCCTCTATCAGATGCTCTGCAGCTCTGGGACTCCCTACCTCTTGGAATAATGCTTGTACTATGCTATCGGGCCTGCAGTGGGGAGGGACTCGCTTTCCTGGACATTTTCTATTCATTAGACATTTGCTAATTTTTTTAAAAAATCAGGTTGTAATACATATGTAAATAGATATAGAACTATAAATAGAACACACACAGAAACACAAATATTTTTTAAAAGAATCAGAAACATATGTCCCAAAATATTAATATGGTTATCTCTGGGTGGTGAAATACTGGTTAATATTTACTTTTCTTTTTCTATTCTCTTTTTTCCCAAATTTGTTTTAAGAGCAGGTATGCGTTACTTTGGGGGGTTAATAAATGTGTGGCTTATTTAAGCAGTGCCCTTGACAGCAGGTCAGGGACTTGGGAAACAAGGGCTGGCCTCCTGAAACCCTGTAAGGACCCTCAGGTGGGTTAGGCCACTCATTTGCCAGGGGTATGGGTAAGGTGGTGGAGACCATCCCAGCAGCAGCCTCATTCCAAAACTTAGTCCCTGAGTTGGAAGCCAATTTAACCATGGAGAAGAGGAAGTTCACCCGTTGAGACAAAGCATACTCACTTCCTTCAGAAATCCTCCCTAAGGATTCGTTTCCCTGATACCAGTAGCAACCCAGCTCAACATGGTATCTCTGGCTTCCAGTGACTTGTCCCTTGGTCCTTCTTTCTTCAAGAGTAAGACTGCTCATTCCAAGCAAACATCTTGAATGCACACGTTCTTAAAACAGTAAGTCGCTTATTCACCCGTGCATTCAATAATGTATTTATTATTTAGTTAATGCCCGTGTGGATGAGCTGCTGTATTAGGCGCTGGGGACACCACAGTGAGCCACCTGCAGATCTGGTCCCTGCCCACGTGGAGCTCACAGACCAGTGGAGGAATTACACGTTAATCAAATAAACACAGTGGCGAATGTAGAATGAGAAACCAGAGTAAGTGCTCTGTAGGGAAGGGACGGGGTTTGATACACGGGGAGTCACGGAAGGCTTCCAGAGGCAGTGTCTGGGCTCTGGAGAACGAGCAGGAGCTAAGTGGGTGGGCGATGCGGGTGCAGGTGGGCAGCGGCGAGAAGCAGGTGCGGGGGGCTGGGGGGCTGGCGCAGGTGCCATAGCCCGGGGCCCGAGGAGCAGAGAAGCAGGCTACGAGGCTGGGGACACAAACAGGGGCATGGCCATGGAGGCTGGATCAGTCTGGTTTGTGTTCATGAGTGACCTAGCCTCAGGAATACCTGAGGCTAGGTCACTCATGAAGAGAAGACGTCGGCTCACGGCTCTGCAGGCGGCACGAGGAGCAGCGCCAGCACCTGCTTCCGGCGAGGACCTCGGAGAGCTTCCGGCCAAGGCGAAGACGAAGGGGAGCATGCGCGTCACATACGTACGCGCGCCGCACGTGAACGTCACACGTGCGCGCCGCACGCAAGAGCGGGAGGAAGGAGGCGGTGCCAGGCTCCTTTAAAGAACCAGCTCTCCCGGTGAACTAATAAGGTGAGAACCCCTTCGTTTTCGCGGGGATTCATGAAGGATCCGCCCCCGTGACCAAGACCCTCCCGCCAGGCCCCACCTCCAACACTGGGGATCGCGTGTCAGCATGACATTTGCAGGGCACAAGTACCCAAACTGCATCAGAGGGCCTTGTAAGAAGCCACGTGGAGGATTTGGTTTTCTATCCTAAAATCAACATGAAGCCATTGGAGGGTAGCAAGCCCTTGATCTACCAAAAACTTCTAGATCCGTCTCTAAACTTGCCTTTTAGGGAAAGGGAACACAGAAGTCAAAACACAAGGTGCCGTGATTTCAATTGGAAAGGTTTCTAGGATCTGCCTTGTGTCCATCTGCCTTTGGGTCCATCTCATTCATCCTTCCTATTAATTATTTATTATGTGTCAGGCATTGTGACGATGTACACTTTATACAATTGTTACACTGAATATCCTCACAAGATTTAGGCCCTGTCATGATACCCATTTCACAGATGAGGACGCTGAGGTTCAGAGAGATTTATACCTAGCAAGTTACAGAGCCAGGACCCAAGCCCATGGGATTCTCTCTCCAAAGGCCATTCTCCTTCCCCTAAGCCAAGCTAGTGCATCTTGGGATCCTGGCAACTAGGAGATGATTTTCAGAATTATAAGATTCAGGACCTGCAAGCTTCTTAATCATCAAAGAAAGTCTGGAAAGAGAAGATGTTTACAGAAAGCCACCGCAGGAGAGAACATTTCAGGCAGACAACAGCATGCAGAAGCAAACCAACACAACAGACTGCAGGGGTCAGAAATATAGTAGGGAGGAGTCCCCCGATGGGGAGACCCAGAGAGAGACAGGACAGATTACAGTGGATCCTGGACATGCATTAAATAAAGCCACAGCGACAGAGGAGTTGGGAGTGGTAAGAGATCCACAGACACAGACACAGACACAGACACGATGTTTGTATAAAACCATCATGTTTTCCAGCCCACTTGCTGATCACAGCAAGATGCTTTATCTGCTCTCTGCCTGCCATCTGAGCTTGCAAATGGCGCATTGTCGTCAATCAACTTCCATTTGGGGAAGAGACAGAGGCAAAGGGAGAGACACTTCACCCATTTTTTAATAAATGTGTCCTGGGGAGAGAGTTGGCCAGCATAACACACAGTCTCCAAGATCTGAGAGTCCACATCAGCAGTGGTGTGGGGGACAAAGGAACAAACAGGAAGTCGGCTGGAATAACAAGTCGCACCTTCAACAAGCCAGAAGAGTCATTTTTTCTTCTTCATTGACTCTGGGCCCTGGAGAAATGCCACATAGCAAGGCATGGAAAAAACAGTTAAGGTAGACGGTGCCTAGACATTATTTCTGCCAGTTCATTTTAGTTCGTTTGGTAAACATTTTGCATTTGGGATTTGACATAGTTTAATAATAACTGTCCATGTCAGTGATAAATGCCATCACAATGGCACAAATATCCTTCTGGGCTTGGAGGTGGGGAGAGGAGTGCAGTGGGGGCTGACTTCTTCGTCTCCTGTCCTTTCAGTTGTTATTAATAACGATGATAATAATCCATATTTGCATAGCTTTGTGATTTCAGAGAGCTTTAGGCTTTCTGAGAGTCTTCACCTACTGAAAGCTCAGCTGATCCTTGCACAATGTGGAATATATGTTTTGGCCTCACGCTGGGAAGGTTTGGCAGGGTCAGGAAGGGCCACACAATCCAGGGGTCTGCATAAAACAGGAACCACAAACGAAAATGCCTGCAGAGTACAGGCAGGTAACATACAGGAAGAAAGAGGGAGGAATGAAAAGCAATAGGGAATGGTGAGGTCTGTGGCAAATTGGAGTACATGTCCAATGGAAAGGTGGGGGTGGCTGCTGCTTTTCTCGTGCCCAACAACTGTTTCCATGTGCTGCCAGAGCTTCCAGTACACCAAGAGAAGCTAAATGCTAGATGCTAAGCTATGTAAATCTCCCAATTATTAAACAGTTGCAACTAGACTTTTAAAATACCTTAGCAAGCAAATAAAATACATGTGAGGGCCATAAATAGCCCTTGGGCCCCCAGCTTGCAACCTCTAGAGCCACACCTGGGAGGGATTTGTTAAGCTGGAACTTCATGGCGATGAGAATAGAGTTAACTATGATCGACCAAGCCACATTCAAAAGAACATTCTCTACGGTTTTACATGTGTTGGGATTCACTTGGTTGCTATTGAAAAGAACCACTCAAGCTGACAAACAGAAAAGCAGATTTATTAAATTCGTATTTAAGGAAGGATTAAACAACCAAACCATAGGAAAGCTAAGAAAGAGGTCAGCTTCAGGAACAGCTGGAACCAGGACCCTTCATGTCTCCAGGACTCATAGGTCCTGTATCTCGTCTCTGCTTCCCCCACACATCAGATCCATCTCTCATGCTACAGACTGGCCTCCTCCCCAGCCACCAAAGTTCCCACGTTCTACATTGTGGGCCTCCCATCCTCGGAGAAGTGACCGATTCACATTCTCGGTTGCACACAGAAAATCCCCTGATTGCACCAGTTTATTACAGGTGCCTATAGCTGAACCCATCACCTGTGGACATAAAGACAGGTGTCATAATGGGCCCAGCTTCACTGAGGTGCCATCCTCTAAGCCAGGGGTCAACATGGAAAAACACAGCAGCCCCCATTAAGGCAATGTGGAAGATGGGCCACTGTAGGAGAAGGGACACATGGGTCTAGAGACCCACCACTAGTCCATTCTACATTTTATAGACAGTGACTTCAGAAGGAGAGTGGCTGCCCTGCTGTTCAGCATGGAACATTCCTCAGCTGCCAGGGGTATTGGGCTCACTGCTGAGTCCTCCTCAGAAATTTCCCTTGGCCAAAGGGAGCGGCCTCACCCAAGGTTATACCCCCAGGGTGGAGTCCACCTCTCATGACTGGCCGCTGCCCAGTGCAAAGGCTGGGCACGCATGCCTCAACTTGGAATAAAATTGAAAGAGTATCAGGACCAGGACTAGGGTGAAGGGTCTAGGGTGCAAATTCTTTGCCCTGCACGCCTCACTTGCCTCACCCTAGCCCAGGCCCTGAGTAACATTATCAGGATAGTGAAATCTAATGGCTGGATTTTCAGTGCAATGGAGGACAATGAATTCCTCAGAATCGTTACTCCCCGATGAGCTCTGTGAGAAAACCAGAGGCTCTACACTCTCCGGGTGTCTTCGTCCATTCCAGCTGCTATAACAAAATACCTTAGGCTGGGTCATTTGTAAACAGGAATGTATGGCTCACAGTTCTGGGGCTGGGAAGTCTAAGATCTAGGCACTCGGGGACTCAGTGTCTGCTGAGGGCTTCTCTGCTTCATAGATGGCGCCTGGTGGCTGTGTCCTCACGCGGCAGAAGAGGCAAGGCTGCTGGCTCAAGCCTCTTTCATCAGGGCACGAATCCCACACGTGAGGGTGGAGCCCTCGTGAATTGGTCATTTCCCAAAGGCCTCGCCTCCCAATATATTGGGCATTAGGTTCCAACATATAAATCTCGAGGGGATACCCACGTTCAGATTCTGTCCATTTGGGGGAGCCCCTCATATTCATGAAGGCTTCAGGCCTCCTGACAAGACCGGCAGCTCCTCGCACATGGGGCAGGGCTGCGTTCCTTCAGGAGCCTCTTTCCGTTCTCAGACAAAGCTGAGCCCAGAACTGTGCACACGGCACACGTAGACTTGGATCCATGGCACGTCCCTGTGCCAGCCTGGTGGGAAGGGCGCAGACCAGGGAGACGCAGTGTGGGGACGGCAGAGAATGCAGGGATGCGTCAGAGGCAGTCTGGACACGGCCACCTGGCAAAGTCGCCAAGAGCCCTGGGAGCAGCAGCACACGCCTCCCTGGCACTCTCTGCACCTGCCCTGTCCCCGCCAGCTCTTCCCTCAGACACTCTCCATGTGGCAGCCACTCCCTGCAGCACCCTCCCCCAGCGCAACCAGGTGGCGCCTGCCAGCTGCCCAGGGAGCCAGAGTCCCACCCCCCTGGAGCCCAGGGGCTCTATCTGATCTCAGCCTAATCTGCAAATTAGACCTTTGGAGAGCCAGGGAAACTGAGCTTCCCTGCCAGCTGGCCATGTGACAGCCACCAGGAAGCTCAGTTGTCCCCGATCACAGGAGAGAGGCAGGAGGAGAGTCACGAGGAGCAGGTGGGCTTCTCTCCTCCAGCCACGTCTCCCACAGAGAGACAGGGACAGGCTCCTGCAGGGTCCACGGGAAGAGGCCAAGCAGAGGCGTGAATGAGAGGAGGGCGGAGGAGACCAGTGTGGAGCAGACAAGGAGGGGGGAGTGGACAGCAGGGCCCCCACCCACCCCCTGAGGTGCTGCCGCCCTTGTGGTGCAAATCCACATGCTCACATGCACACCTTCCCACCTGTGTTCCTCTCTGGGCCCCTGGGTCCCTAGCACACGCCCCGCCTTTAGGATCAGGCTCAAAACTTGGGCTGGCCACTCACTCACTAGTGGTGACTTTGACTTTACCTTTCTGTGCCTCAGTTTCCTCACCTATAATAAGGGGATATGTAAGTTCAAGGAGTGATGTCTATACCATGCCTAGGATATAGAATAGAAGACTGTGAGCACTCTGTGCTTGGATGCTATTTACTAATGCCATTGTCATTGTCATTACCAGCATTATTACTATTATTAATTTTTGCTCAAAATATAAAGGGAGGCCATCAGCCAGGCCGTGGGGTGGTCAACCGTCCAGACAGCATGTAGCTCAGAGGACTGGCATGAAATCGCAGAATCGGGAAGCTACCAGGCAGCTCTAAACACTGGGGCTCTAACCTTTCAGATACTCAATTGCTCAGTTGCCCCAACTGCAAAATGGCACTTGGGATTTTTGTCTTAGAGAGTCACAAATAACATGGACACCATGTACTGCTACCTTCCCATGCTCTGATGCCCGCTGGGGATTTGAGCTGGAGCCTCGGGTAAGAAAACAGATTATATCCAGGCTTTCAGGACCATGAAGACTGTCTTCCTGGGAAGGATGAAAAATCTGCCTAAGAAATAAAACTAAACCGAGACTTTAAAAGCAAGACATTAAGTAAATTGGCTCTTGGCTGACCTGGATTTGGGGGCATGTTGTAGTGAGTGCTGCAGGTGAACCCCTTCCCCCTTGTAAATCAAATCCCAATCTTCCTGAGGAATTGGGGCTCTCTGTGTTTCAAGGGAAGGCTGGGCTCTCCCCAGTTTCGGGGATGAATCTTGCTCGGTCTTAGCAAGGGTTGGCAAACCGTGGTCTAAACCCAGCCCACCGCCTGCTTTTGTATGGGCCATGAGCTGAAAATGGCTTTCAATTTTTAAGTGACTAGAAAAGATCAAAAGCATAATAATATCTCCTAACACATAAAAATTATATGAAATTCAAATCTCAGTCTCCATAAATAAGCCCGTTCGTGAATGTATTACCTAGAGCCACGTGGGCGCCGCATCAGCAGAGCGGAGCAGGCGCTGCGGAGACTGTGTGGCTTCAAGGCCAAATAGTTCTTCTCTGGCTCTCTACGGGGAAAAGACCTCAGACAACCAGAGCTTGGCAAACTCGGTGCCCATCAGAATCACCTGGAGGGCTTATTCAGACATAGACTGTGGACCCCACCCTGGAGTTTCTGATTCAGCCCCGCCCTGAGCTGGGGGCTGAGAATTTGTGTTTCTAACAAATTCCCAGAGGATGATGATGATGATGATGGTCTGGGGTCACAGCTTGAGAATCCCTGGTCTGAGCCAACCATGGGAATTCCATTTCCCTGGCCAGCAGTTAGCTTGGGAAAGGCCTATAATGCATCTCTGACCAGAGACAGTCAAGGGAAGTCAGCGGGGACTTCCGGGAAGGGCCGGGCTCTCTTCTCTCTTCTCTGTATCGTCCTGAGACCATGAGGGGACACACCTGAGGGACATGAGCCACCTGCTAGAATGGAAGAGTGGAAAGGTGGATGGAAGCCAGTCCCGCCATTCCACAACTGAGCCACTGAATGAACTAACTACAGGGTCACCTTCCGTGAGACAATAACTGCCATCATCATCCAACAATAACTGCCATCATCATCATGACAATAACTGCCATCATCATCCCAGCCACTTGCAGTTGGGTCCTCGGTGATTTGAAGCCAAACACACCCTACCCGGTATCCCTACCACCCACCCCTCCCCTCTGTTGAGGACAGCACCAATCCCCGGCCTTGACGGTTGGCGCCAGGCACGTGCTCCACACTCCCCGCCATCCTACAAGGGACAGAGCAGATCTGGGGTAGGAGAAAGAGTATGATTTTGGGAGCCACGAAGCCCCAGATTAAAGCCTTAATTCTACCACTCAGTAACTGTGGGCCAGAGCACCACCCCACCCCACACTCTGGGATGGGACTCACCCCTGCGTGTTGACTGGGCAGCCCTGTCTGTCTGTCTGGGCAAGTTCTTTCCCTCTGTGGACCATTACTGGCCATTAGAGCTAGCACGTGTCCCCAGGTCCCACGCACTGTACGAAGGCCTCCACCTACGTTAGCTCATTACCTCGCAACAACCCTATGAGGTGGGCACCAGCATCGCCCCCCCCCCCAGATCAGGAAATGGAGGCTCTGAAAGATGACGTGGCTCGCCCAAGGTCAGGCCGCTTCTACGCTCGAAGACAGGATTCCCACTCAGATGCGCTGGCTCAAGAACCCACGTGCCTGAGCTCCGCGTTGTGATGTGGGGTTAAATGGGAGCGCGTGAGCCGAGGGCCTTGGAAACATCGCTGTGTTGGAGTTTGAGTCTAATGCATGGTGTCTTTCTTCTTTCATCGCCCATCACTCAGCCGACAAAAGGGGTCGGAACATTGACTCCACTTTGAGAAGCTTGCCAGCTCCGGCCTGTCAACCAGAGTGAAGCTGGCATGAGCAACAGGGAAATACTTAAAGGTAACTGGGGACGTGGCCGATGAGACCGTGTCCCCTGACAACTGTGACAGCAGCGGGACTCAAGGGTCCAGGCCCACTCTGCATCTCTGTGGCTTGGGTTCCTGGGCCGCAACCCAGCCCTACCTGCCTCTTTCCACGCCTGGCTGGGCCTCCCCTGCCGCCCCTCTGGCTTCCGGGTGTCTGATCAGCCCCGTCGACTCCGCCCCGGAGGACGCGGCTGTTTGCCTTGCCCCTCTGGAGGGCGGGCAGACGCGGCGAAACGGGCAGCACTTCCAGAGCCATCACAGCTCCTGGCTGAAACCAAACATGACAGATTTACCACTGGGCAGGCTGTTCCATTTATTATTTAACGCTCGCAATAAATATTTGCATGACCCAGTGCTGGAGGGAACGCTCTGTGATAACTCACTGCGTTTCCCTGCCAAACAGCACCGCAATCAGATTTCAAAGCTGCAGCAGAGAATATTTTATGCTATTCTACAGACTGGGTGATGGCCCTCTGTTAGAAAATGTTTCTCACCCCTTCCTAAGTAGGGAAGCGGGGCAGGGAGACCGTAGCTCCAAGAGGCAACCAGAGGAGGAGGATGAGGATGAAGATGCTGACAGCCAACATTTACTTAGCACCTACTATGTGCCAGGCTCTATGCTAAGGGCTTCACACTCATTCAGCACCTATCTCTTGAGGCTGTCAGACTTAGCAAATAAAAATACTGGATACCTGGTTAAATTTTAAATTCAGAGAAACAAGGACTGATTTTTTTTTTTTTTAGTACAAGTATGTCCCATGCAATGCTAGAAAATTATCTGTTGTTTATCTAAGATTCCAATTTAAATGGATGCCCTGTTTTTATCTGGTAACCCTAATCCAGACCCTGGATAACCAAGGGGATTTTTAAAAAATTTATTTCATTTCATTTTATTTGTTTAGAGGCAAGGTCTCACTCTGTTGCCCAGGCTGGAGTTGCAGCCTCCAACTCCCGGGCTCAAACGATCTTCCCGACACAGCCTCCCAAGGAGCCGGGGCTACAGGTGCATGCCACCACGCCAGCTTCTTCTTTTCCTTTTTTAAAAAAGATTTATTTTTTCACTGGGGCTTAGGAAAGGACTGGCTGTGGAGGTGATGCTTGAGCACAGATGTCAACGTGAGAAGGAGTGATCTGTGACAAAAATGGGGGGACAGGGCTCTAGGCAGAGACCCCGCAAAGCCCTGGGGCCGGGAAACAGTGTGGAGAGTTTGAGGAGTCAAGGGAGGCAACATTTTTGCAACTGTGTGAAAGAGGGGACTGTCACAGGAGACCACACAGGGCCTATGGCCACCACAGAGGATTTGGATGTTATTCTAGGTAGAAGGGAAGACATTGGAGACCTTTTCAGCTGGAAGTGGCTGGGCTGGGGTCCGACTCCTGCTGCATGGATTTCTGAATCCGGATACGGCACCAAGGACCCAGCATCAGCAGGGAAAGAAAAGAGGAGGGACACGAAAATGAGAAACTGCTTTAGAAGAAAGCTGGTCAGGTCTTACAAGAAAAGATCATGCAATAACAAACCAGCTGCCCTCGACAGAAATCTCCATGTTTTCCCAGAGCTGTCCCCCAGCCGGGCAGCCAGAGGGAGGGGGATGCTGGCCGTGACAACGCTATCAATTTCCATTTTGCTTTTGCCAAATACAGAAAAGGACACTTCAAAGACTTTTAAAATAACTTCCAAACAACTCAAGGGTGGAAACAAAAAAAAAGAAAGAAAAAATTCACAGTCTGCCTGCTCGAGAATAGTGATAATGACAAAAAGTTATACAAATAAAAACAAGTGTTTTTTTTTTTTTCACATATGTTCTATCATCTGCTCCTTAGCGCTCCATGAAGCAGGCAGGGCAGACTGTGGTGTCCCCATTTCATAAATAAAGAAATGGAGGCTCAGAAAAGTAAGATCCGACAGACAGGAGATGACCAGGCAGAGCATGAAAATATGTTTGTCTGGCCCCGAAGCCTGGGCTCCCCAGGGCTCTGCGGGCTGACATGAGCCCATCCTCCCAGCCCAGCTGTAGGGAGCAAAAGCCTGTCCCCAGCGCCCCCACCCCCAGCCTTCCATCCTCGCTGACACCTACGGGGGCTTCCTGCCTGGCAAGCCGGTTCCTTCTTCCCTTGCTCTCTGTGGCTCTCACATCTTGGCACATGTCTGACAAGAAGTCACAGCCCTGCAAGGGCCCCTCCCCGGAGAGGAACGCAGTGGCAGAGTAGAAGGAGCTTTGGCAATAGAAAATGTGTGTTCGAATCCTGGCGCAGTCACCAACTGGTTGGGTGGCCTTGAGCAAGAACCAGAACTGGGTTTCCTCTTCCAAGGAATGGGGATAATCCCACCCATCCCCAGGGGATCGTCGTGGGGATTAAATGAGATGCTGTGTATAAAACATTAACACAATGTCTGGCACCCAGGCAGCACCTAATAAGTAGTAGCTGTTAGTCATAACAATTACAACAGTGATGGCACTCAAGTCGTGGGATTGAGTGTCCATTTATTCATTCAATGCTTTGTGAACACCTACTATGTGCCAGGCATTTGGGGATACAACAGGAAACAACACACAGACGAAATTTACAATATAATGGAAGAAGTAAACTTACAGTATAATGAAACAAACACATTCATGAAAAATCAAGTATAAAAAGCATTAAAAGAATCAAAGAGGGCTATAAAAAAAGAAAAGAGGTTTCTGTGAAAGCATCATCTACTTTAGATTAAGGCATCCGAGAAGGCCTGGAGGACACTTCAGCCGAGACCTGGGGGAGTGAGGGGGTGTGGGCCAGCCACGTGGAGATCAGGAAGGGACAGGCCTTCCCCGCCCAGAGAACAGCACGTGCAGAGCTCACACCGGGAGGCGGAGGGAGCCAGTCGGCTGGCGGAGGCAAGCAAGAGGAGATTTAGTCAGAGGAGACGACCAGGATCCGTGCGTGCAGGGGCTGATAATCCGCTTCTAAGTTATTCTGAAATCAAAGAGAAGCAGGCTTTCAAGCTAAGAATGTAGCTCAGTGGCTGGTACCAAGCAAGAGTTCAAAAAATGTAAGCTCCCTTCCCTACCCTGAAGCAGCCAAAATAAACAAAAGTGGCCCCTCTGTTTTGAATTTGGGGATTTAATTTTGCCTCAGAACTGTTTCCTTAAAACAATGACTATGGACCAGCGTACTGAGGACGGGGTGCGGGGATGGTGGCAGGGGGAGACATAGTCAAAACATGTTCAAAACATGTTCAAAATCAAAAAAAAAGTCAGAAACTCCCAGCTGGAAATGTTCTCTCTAGATCTCTGCAGGAAGAGCCACATCAGTGGAACTGAGAGAGACAGAGCGGGGATCAGCAGTGCCTGGCATTCTTTCTCTACCGCAGACCCAGATGCCAGGCAGGCGGTGAGGCTGCCCCCACCCCGCCTGCACCCTCGCTGCCTGTCTGCGGGCAGAGTCTGACAACGCCCTCCTGACACCACGCCAACCCCACGTGGCCAGTGCAGGCTGGAAGCCATCAACCCGGACCACTTCAATGCCACAAAAGCAAACTGTATTGTTGGCAAAAAGCTAAATAGAAATCTCCTGGTAATTGGTGAGTATGGAGCCACAGTCTGAGTCAACGACAAATCATCTAGCATGGAGTCTGATGTGATTTGGGCTTTTAAAATTCATTGCCTTTTATTTATTCATTCACTACCCATGAAGAACTTACAGTACACTCCAAGAAATACATGTGACAAAATTATAGGATATAAATTTAAAATTGGGGCTAAAGATAATCTACAATTAGAGGTAAAAATTGGAGGATAGAGCAGGCTGGAGGGTAGAATAAAGATATTTAGGCCAGAAGGTTAGTTACTAAACAGGATCTAAGAACATGGCTCTGAGATCCCTGGTGGCCAAGACAAAAAGGGCAGTGGGAGACGTTCTAGTGGGCCACAAGGAGAAAGACACTTGACTCCCTAGAACCAGCATTGTCCTGCCACGCGACCCCAGGCAAGTGATTTAACCTACGCAAGTTTCCTCATTTCCAAAAAGGGATGAGAAACTATTGCATCTTTGTGACTCTCACTTTAGGTGAAAGGCTGTACTAAAAAACAAAAATGGCTGATCTTCCAGACTGGACTTCAAAATAAGAATCCTAAACTCAAATGTCTGTAAGGACTGGAGAACAACAAAAATGAGAGAAGTAGTCTGAGAATGACACCATAGGGAGCGGTGAGGACTGCGGTGAACCAGAGAGCCCAGGCTCTGCCTCCAGGGGCGGCTGCTTCTCACCTCCAACTGCCCATCGCCCTGCAGGAATGCGGGGCCGTGCCGCCCCATCTTCTGATTTTTAAGAGGTCAAAATAGGATTGTGAACATAGATTCTTCTAACATTTAAGTGTTTGCTTTTCATTCAAATTTACTTAAAACAATGTACAGGTCAAACACAGTCCCGTCTGAAGGTCAGTTCCACAAAGAAATAGCAAATCCCTGTAGAGTCTTACACATGGGTTTTTCTATCTCCGGGTTAAACAGAAATTCTCAGACCCTAACTTCATCCCGCTAAGTATCTCAAAGAAGCATTTCTCAGCAAAGGTCTGATTCTTTTTAAATCCCATTTCACCAACGTTGTTTAGCTCCTACCATATTTTAGGGACAGTGAAGGACACACAAGGGTAATAAACAAGCTTCCACCAAGTAGCCAGACAAGCCTGTCTGTGTGCGCCATCAGGATGCTGGACAGCTCCCCAGACTTCCCCAAGGTTTGGTGATGTCTGCAGAAATCAGCCCTTTCAGCATGAACTTCGACGCACATTAGTGGATTTATTTCTGCTGGGAACCAGAAAATACACGTTCCTCTCCAAGTCCTTTTTCCTCTGTCTAGCCCCCTGGGCTCTTCTTCAAGCCCTGAAACTCTGTTCATTGCCTGTTCAGCTCAACAAAGGCCCACTGTAAATAGCAATAATGCAAAGTGAGTCAATCTGATCAGGGTTCAAGTTAAAGTTCTCCCCTCCACTAGCTATGTGATCTTAGGCAAATCATCTGCCCTCTCTCTTCCTGTTCCCTCACCCATAAAAATGGATGTATAATGCCACCTAACCTGCAGTTTGTTGGAAACAGGACTGGCCCATACTGCTGCAAAGGTTGTGCACTGCACAATTCCAAGGGGTGCTGTTCAAATAAACTGTGATGCCAATGGTTCCCTCCTTGAGTTTTACGGTACCCAATGTGAACAGATGTATATGGTAGCCCTGGTTGGAAGGAGTAAACACCACATATGAAAGAAATGAGCAGAGTGTACAGCACATAATAGGTGTTCAAATGAATCTGTCACTATTAAAAGTACAGAAACCAACTGGAAAATAATACCTGGTGTTCTTTACTTCTCTTTTCTGCCATCTTTTCAGCAAGAATCTCACCATAGAAAGCAAAGCTCCCCTGAACAATCAGGGTCCCCTGGACTCAAGCCGAACCCTTCTTATCTGTTAGTCTTAGACCAAGCAGCGCTTCCTCCAAGGAAACACGCCCCAGTCCTAGAACCTTGATTTATGTCTCTGCCATTCCTGACTGTCAGTCTGTGATACATGTCCCTCCTTCTCCACCCGGGCCCCAGCCCTGCCTCTGGATTGGCAACCCCTCCTTGGTCCTGAATGATTCTCCAGGGTGACATACACTCAGAGCCCTGAGATTTTCTTTTCTTTTAAGCTTCACATTGACTATCTCAAATGTTTAAACATAGCTGGCATCTGGCTCTTGCCTGATTATTTCGGAGGTGGTATTGGCCATGTCTCTTTCTGTTGCAAAGTGACAGAAAACCAACTAGGATTGTTAAATCTTAACTCCAGATTGGGGTGGGACGAGGGAAGCCTTGGTTTGTAATGTTTGCCGATGCCTGTGGTGTAAATACTCCCATGATGGCCAATTTCAAGCTACCAACATGATGTCAACTGGCTCGCAATATTCCTGAAAATTGAACGGTTGTCCTCGCAAGCCTATACGAGCTGACTCCAGCACACCACTCACCAGAGGGACACAGGCAGGACAAAAAGGGCATCTGCCACACATGCTCGAGATCATACCACCGCTGGGAAGACGCCTAGGATAGTTCAACACAGTGGGTTGATTCCATGGTCTTTACTTTCTGCCACGGTGGTATCATTCACCCGCGTTCCTCGGCTCTGCATGGATTGTGGTGATGAAGAGGCACAGGCAGGAGAAAGCAGGTGCTGGCACTGCACAGAGAGGGGCAGAGGCATTCGTGGATATTGAGAAGGACCCAGTCTGGTCACACCTTGCATGCTGGACTCCCCCTGAAAGCGTCACTGCCAAGTGATCACCAGGCCTCGACCTGCACAGTTCCATGACAGGGAGCTCACCACACCTCCAACAGAGGGTCCGCCTCTGAAGAGGCTCCCATCACTAAACCCAGATGGGACTCAAGCTGCCAAACACCTGCTAAGGAGTCATTTCGCTGCGCCCAAGGCAATTCAGCACCGGGGGAAGGCACTTGAAGGATGAGCAGACCGCCGGATCAGACACGGGGGGCAGATGAAGTGCCTGGTCCCAGACCAGCTTAAGCAATGGCTCCTTTTGTCAAAGCCACTCACCAAAAGCAAGACCATTACATGATAAATGCTGGCTTAGGTCAGACCAATGAAGCATCGCAGGCAGGGTTCTCTCTCTGACAGGGCTTCGTGACTTCTCCCAGGCTGAAAGACAAAGACGGAGCTCAAACTTTCCTGTACATAAGTATCGCCAGGAGCTGCCTGGGCCCCAGCCCAGAGATCCCCGCTCAGCAGGTCTGAGCCGGCCCTGAGAGTTTGTTTCTCAAGATGGTGCTGATACTGCTTCATGGACATACGACATTCTAAAGGGGCTCACGCGTGGCTTAATGCTCTGTTGTCACCAGCTTCATGCTTAATCGTTTTTCAGCAAGGAACCCTGTGTCTTTATTTTGCACTGAGCCCCACGAAGTCTATAACTGGCACAAGCTATGGATCCCCAAACCGTACTTAAGCAGCAATGGATTAAGGAATGATCTCAAGTGTAAATATGAACACACTTCAAATAATTCAGCTTACGTTTACTGAGCACCTAGTGTGTGCCGGGTACACTGGGAGGGCTAGAATACAACAGTCACTGAGTTGAAAGATTGCTCTTGAGGAGTCCACAGGAGAATGGAGGATCTTACAGTTTCTTCGGTCAACCCTCATGTGCCTGGCACTGTGGTGGGGGCGGGCAGGCAGCGTTGGACCAAAGACCAGGCTCTGCTCTAGCAGAGCAGGAAACCTCAGGACGAAGAACGATTCTTCCACCGCCACCAACAACTGGGAAATAAAGCTGAACTGAGAGTTAACAATAAAACGAAGGCCTAATGGATCAGAACCAAGATTTTCAAAAGTCAGAGCACGGCTCTGTAAACGTGTAAGATAGCAAGATGGCGCTGTGAGCTATGGAAGATAGACGTCTTTGAAGAGTCAGGGAGAATTTTCAGTATCAAGATCCACCCCAGACTAGAATCTCACCCAGTCACCTCCCGTTACCCAGCTCCATTTTCCTCCTGGCACCCGTCACTAAGATGACCCCATGTATTCACGTGTTTACTTCACCAATGTCTGTCTTCCCACTAGAATATAAAACTCCAGGAAGAGTGAGGATTTTGTCTTTTTTTATTCACTGTATGCCCAGAGCCTAGCCCACTACCTGGCATGTAACAGGTACTCCCTAAATTTTTGTTGAGTGAACAATTTTGTAACATACACACGCACACCCCACCCAACACAAAAAAGGGAGCTAAATTGCAGTCGATATGACTTAGCCAGATACACACATTAAACACTTCCTACCCTAAAGGGTTGAGATCCGGAAAAGGTTAGCATACCAACTAAATTATTTAAAACCTATAGCACCCAATGCTGGTAACACTGCGCGTATCTTTGTAGTTGGATACAGACTCTCTGGAAAGCAGTAAGGTATGAAGTATCAAAAGCCATAAAAATGTACAATCACTAGGCTTGGCATTCCCACTCCTGAGAATTTAAAGAAATAATTCAACAGTAGCAAAGCGTTTTTTTGTTTTTGGTATTTTTTTTTTTTTTTTGCATAAAGGTGTTTACTGTTTTATTATCTGAAAAAATTGGAACAAGTTAACTGTCCGACAGTGGCGTACACAGCCTATAACCATGATCATGAAAACTCAGTCGAGCCACGCGGAAAAAGGATTATGATAAATGAAAGATGTCAAATAAAAACTAGATTACATATTATGGTTCCAAGTAGGAAAACTACTTACAAACAAGGGCTGGAAGAGAGCGCAAAATGATGAAAATACATATTACGTGTGGCAGAGACCACCAGCTGTTGATCATATGGGGTCTTTCCTGTTTCTGGACAGGATTTCCCAGCAGCCCTTGCAGCCGGGTGGGGCCACAGGACTAGATTCCACTCAGTGAGAAGGGTACAGCAGCAGCAAGTCCCCTCCTGTTGTGGCCCATAAAGTCCTGCCACCCCAGCTCTGTCTCCAAGGTGACCTGAGAAGCCACATGATGAAGGGCTTGAGCCTGAGCCCACAGGGACCATGCAGAACACAGCCCTACCCCTCCCCATTCAGCGGGGACCACCCTGAACTACAACGTGAATAAGAAATGACCCCCATCGTCTGTGCCCTGTCACAGTTGAGTCTATTTGTTCAGCCAACCCTGACTAAAATACCACAGGGGCGGGGCTGGGGTGACGTGTTGCACGGTAGCTAAGAGCACACACAGCAGAGTCAGAAAGACTGGAGTTCAAGTCCCAGCGATGATGTTACTATGCAACCTTAAGAAGCAGCTTAACTGCTCTGAGCCCCTGTTTCCTCATCAGTTTATTTCAAGAATCAAATAAGAAAATTACAACAAAGCCCTTAGCATTGTACCTAAGATGAAGAAAGGACTCAATCAATGGATTCAAGTTTCCTGAAGCCCGGTTGCATTGCTGCCCTGCCTTGGGCTAGGAGAGATTTGCCTAAGTTATTTTGAGCTGAGTTTCTAAATCTTGTAAACAAGAGTGCTGCTGAATACAAGACTGCTCCAAATATTGCCTTTCTCCCAGTCCATCCCTAGGTGGAACTGCCCAGCCTAGGCACACCCAGGGGAGGCCAGCTCTCCCTGGGAGGGTTTAGGATGAAGCCAGGGGGCGTTCACTCACTCAAGGTCCCCTGCAAAAGGCAGAAACCAGGTCCAAAAACCAAGTGAACCCTCACCCAGCCTTTCCCAAATCATGGCCCCATGCCCAGTGCCCACTTAGGTCAGGCTGGGCTATTTTCCCAGACAGAGAAGTCACCGACGAGCCGGCAGTGGCCAGTGGGCTGTGCCCAGGCTGAGAACTTTTCCAGACCAGATGGCGTGTCTGGCAGCCCCTTAAGGCCAGCAGAGGCCAAGTCATGCCCAAGAGGCTAAAAGGTCCAATATGGTGGGGATGGCCCAGCGTCCCAGTGAAAAAGGCGTCCCAGTGCCCTCCCCACTTGCCAGCTGTCACCACCCGAGGGGCGCAGAGCAAGAGAAAGGGCAGGGCCAGCCCAGTCTGGGACACTGGGCGAGAAGTGGGACTCACAGCCTCAGCTCACACACGTTCCCACTCGCACACAACCCTACACGCAAATGCAGGCACATGGCACACTCACGCAGGCACGTTCCTTTCCTGCTGCCAGCACAACAAATGACAGGGCCACGGTGTGGCATGAAGGAAGCCCTGGAGTCTGATCTCTCTTTTTTTTTTTTGCATGTGTCAGGATAAGGACATTTGACAAAACCCCTGAGTCACTGCCTGCCCGCAGACCCCACCAAACCAGCCCCACAGTCCCTCAGATCCCTCCCCACTAGGTCTCCAGGGATGGGCCTCTGTCCTGGAGATGGCAGAATGATCTAGATCTGTAACAGCTGACACTGTGGCCTTCAGCCAGCTTTCCTAGAGGCAGAGCCAGAGACAGGGACTTGGTTTGCTTTTTTGTTTTGTTTTTGATGTGGTTTTTTGAGGGAGGACTTCAGGAGAGGGGACATAAAGGCCGCAGGATGCAGGAGACAGAGCGGAGTGAGAATGTGGCCCCTAAAGTCTGGCCCGATCCCATGAGGAGCAGAGGGTGCATCACAGAATTGTCTCCACCGTGGGACGGGGCCGGCCATTCCTACTGCTGTATCAGTCAGTCCCTGGGCCATTACAGAGACATGGCATTCCCTCCCAGGCAAGGCGGCTCCCATCTGAGAGAGATTCCTAGAGAAGGGACAGCTGTGGGCCCTTCGCAGCCAGCACCCACAGCAGCTGGAAAGGTGTGCTGCCAGGCAGAGAGGACCCAGGTCGGGCTCCAGCAGCCTCTACACCGGTGTGGGCCCGAAGGGCGGAGAGTATTCCTCTCCAGCCAGGGGTGATTTTCAAAATATTGAACATCTGAGATGCGCAAGCACGGACCAATCGGAACAGACACTGTGACCAGCTATGACAAATGGGCACAGCCACACCAGCGGATACCAGCCGGATGTCAACGCTGCCTCTGCAAAGGGATCTTACCGCGAACCAAGCCCTGGACCACTTGCTCTGTGAGCATCATTTCTCCGAATTCTCATGAGCACCCTATAATGCTGGGATTATCCCCATTTTACTGCTGAACAGCCTGAGGGACACTTGGTGGCCCTCCCAAAGCCACACAGCCCCGGCAATCACTGGGCCGGGACTCGCACTCAGTTCTGTCTGGCTCCAAAACCAGTAAACATTTTCCACCCTGCGTTGCTGGCTTGAAAGAGATTACAAAAGAAAGCAAGCCAAAGAGGCCCAGCTTCCAAGAGACACAAAGGTCCCTCGGCGAGGCTAGATCATGATTTTATCATGCTCAGAGGGGAATGGAAGGGACAGAAAACAAGCGATGTGTGATCTCCTGTCATGTCAGGAGACGCTCCTTTCAGAGAAATGTACATTTCGCAGAATCTGTATGCGCTGAGGCATCAGGAAGCCGATGAAGACACACAGCCCGGACCCTGCACGTGGGAGCCCCGTTATGGGAGACGGAGACGTGAAATGGCGCAGGTCGGCTGTAAACATTCGGTATTAATGATCCACTTCAGTCCCAAAGAAGAGAGCCCTGGGCTTTGTCCAGCTGTGTGCTCTGCTGTTAAAAAACCAACTTGTCCCTTGATAGAAATTCCTGTCCCTTCCCGCTAAACGATGGGAGGTGACAGGACTTGTGTCCCCTGTCCCAGAAGTTGGTAAACTTTTTCTGTAAAGAGCCAGATGGTAAATATTTTGTGGGTCATACACTCTCTGCTGCGACTACTCATCTCTGCTGTCGTCACTGCAATACAGTCACAGAAGATACATAAATGAATGGGTGTGGCTGTTCCAATAAAACTTTATTTACAAAAACAGGCAGACAATGGGTTTGGGCCACAAGCTGCATAGTTTGCCAACTCCTGCGACAATGAGTGCTGTCTGGATGCCAGGCTATTTTATGGCCACAGGGCACAACCCTAACTTGGGATTTTTGTCTGTTAACTGCGGTCATTGGCCATGGGAAAGGTCAGGCCACCAAGGTCAGACAGCTTGATACAAATTCCTGCATCTAAACCCGATAAAAGATGTACTAAGTTAAGCATATGATGCTGCTAGTATACAACTATTTTTTTAAAAAGATAAATGTTCAAATAAATTTTTTATTTTTGAACTGTTCTAGAAAAATGGTGAAGGTAGAACCAAGTTTCCATGTACCCCACATATGGACGCATCATTATTAGCTAAAGTCCATGCTTTATTCCGATTTCCTTCGTGTTTATTTAACATCCTTCTTCTGTTCCAGGACCCCACACTGAGAGTTTGGAGGAGTGCTGGTCCTGTATTTTGCAGAAATAGACCTCGGCTGGGCTTTGTCGGATGTTTTTCTCATAATTAGATTGGACTTTTATGTGTCAGGGGAGGAAGACCACAGAGGTAAGGTATCGTTCTCATCACTGTGTGTCAAGGGCCCGGTCTCCCCAGATGGCTCAGCACTGTTGGTGGTGACCTTGCTGACCTGGCCACGGTGGGGTCTATCGGGTTTCTCCACTGGTAAAGTTGCTTCCCCTTCCCCCCTTTTCCATACTGTGTTCTTAGGAAGAAAGTCACTGTGCACGGCCGGCACTCACCGAGTGGGGAGTTGTGCTTCACCTCCTCGAGGACGGAGGAGCCACATAAATTATTTGGAATTCTGCATGGGACATTTGTCTCCTCTCCCGTTTAATCCCTTATTTATATCGGTATGGATTCACGGGTATTTATTTTATGCTTTGGTTCTAATCCAACACTGCTTCATCTTGTTGCTCCAAGTGTCCTAGCTTGGACCACTGGGAGCCCTTGCAGGTGGCTCCTGTGTCCCTTTGAGATCCCCATGACTGTGGCAGTTTGGCTTTGTTCTGTTTGGTAGGTACTTACTCATCTTACTCATCTTCAGGCTCATCTTACGTACTTCCTCCCTCAGTCCCAGAATTGAGATTCTCCACGGAGCCTGGTTCCTTTTATTGGCGATGGTGCTTATCAGAGAATGGAGACCTGGGCACTGGGTGTTCCTTGCTCCTGGGGTGTCTCTCAGCTGACGGAGCACGGACACACACGTGTTAGTAATAGGCTCCCACACCTGTGCACACATCTGCACAGACTTCTCTACGTAACCGTCTGTCTACCTGAAGCTAACCAGGTGCTCATGCTGACATCTGTGACGCCAACCCATTGCCCACAGGTCATCTGAGGCTCCTGTGCTCACCTGGTCTCCCACACAATGGTGGGACACCTGGCTCCCCCGCCCACCATCTGCTCCCTTGTTTAATGTCCATATGCATGTGCGGTGGTTGGTTATTCAAACCATTTTTGACCTACAAAATGGCAATTTCACATGGTTTCTCCTAAACAGAAGACTAGTGAACTGGTGACATGGTCTCGTATGGGTCATGGAGGGACAAGACCAACAGCGTTACTAACGAGGATTCACGTGTGTGTTTGTTTACTCATCCACTCGTTCATCGATGAACAGGTGGAGCATTCACTAGTCACCGCAGCAGCCTCTGCGGGTTTCTCCCCACCTCCCTGGCCGCTTCCTCCGTCCCCCTGACAGGCCCCTCCTCCCTGCCCACCCTCTGAAGGTTGAACTGCCCCAGGGCGTGGTCCCCAGCCCCGTCCTCTTGTCGGTCTTCATGAGGATGCCTGCTGATCAGTCCGTGGCTTCATCTGTCACCTAAAAACACTAACCGCTAACCATGCCTCATCTCCAGCCTTGATTTCTCACCCAGCTTCAGACTCGGAGCCACCCGGGTGTCTGATAAGCGCGACAAACTCACGATGGCCAAGACAGAGCTCTCAGTTTCCCTACCGATTCAGTGGTTCAGGCCGGAAACGTAGGACTGACTTACCATGATTGCTTTCTTCCCTCACCTCCTATAGTTAATCCATCAGCAGAACTTTCTCTTGTCTCTGAATTGCAGCCCCCAGCAGACCCCTTTCTGCCAGTTTCACTTCCAGCACCCTAATCCAAGCCTTTGCTATTTCTTGCCTAGACCAATGCAACACCCTCCTTGCAGGTCTCCTGCATTCATTCTTGCTCCCCAACAGTCCAATCGCCCCCAAATTTAAAACAGCAATTATTTAAAAACATAAGTCAGATCACTCCCCTTTCCCCATTTAAACCCTCTGATGACTTCCCCAGCAATTAGAACAGACTCCAGACTTCATTCCAGGGCTTCCGCGTGACCTAGCCCTGGCCACCTTTGTCACCTCTCCCTCTCTGTTGCTTTGGCCACACGGGCCTCTTGGCTGTTTCTCAAACTCACGAAGCTCATTTCCTCCTTGGGGCCCTCACAGTCATTATCCCCGCTCCCTGGCAAGCTCTTCCTCCAGATCTTTCCACGACTGGCTGCTTCCCTCCCTCAGGTCAAATGCCATCTCCTCAGGGAGACCTTCCCTGACACCAGTCACCCCCGATCACATTGCCCTGCTCTGTTTCTTTTTTCCATAACATTCGCCATTTTGCAAGAAATTCTAATTTATGCGTCCACTGTCCCCCTCCGCCACCAGCACTATGCTTTGCGGGAGCAGAGACCTGGTGTCCCTTTCTCACCACTGACTCCCCAGTGCGCCCAGCAGTGCCTCGCACGGGGCAGATGCTCAGCGAACACTTGTTGAATGAAAGAATGACTCCCTCAAAACTAAACTTTACAACGCACCCACTAAACCAGAGTTCAGATAATTTTTCTGTAAAAGGCCAGATAGTAAATACTGCAGACTTCCGAGGCCATATGGTCTTTGCTGCAACCAGTTGTCTCCGCCATCGCAGGGCAAAAGCAGCCATCGACAATCTGGAAATGAATGGGCACAGCTATGCTCCCATAACACTTCATCTACCAAAGCAGCAGCGGGCCTGATTCAGCCCGAGGGCCATAGTCTGCTAACCCTGCACCCGCCCAGCCCAATTCTTGGGCGCCATCCCTGTAAATAGTTCGTATGTGAGGAGGTCTCTGCCATCATGATTACTTACTCAACAAATGCGTGTTGAGTATCAGTCATCACTCAGCTGGGGCGTTCTTCAAACTCTCTGCAAGGCAAGAGGCATTTTCAGCAGGCAGCGAAGTGTCCATTCTCCGTTTTCCTTGCCCCTCCAGGCCACGAAAAGGAAGCAAGAGGGGCAGGTCGCAGGTTTGCTCACTTGGCGGCTGTCAGTCAGTCCCCTCTTCCTCCCAGCTCCGAGAGCAGGACCAGGATGACAATGCAGCGGCTATCAGCTCCCGCCGTCTCGCCAGCCGCCTCCCTTGCACAGACTAGACGGGGAGGGGCGGCCGTCCGTCTCCAGAGGCACGGAATCTGCACAGAATTGGGGACCGCTTGTTCCGATGCACTTGGTCGCATTTTATAAAATCTTCAAATGCTGAAAAGCAAACGCGAGAAGGGGCTGCTGTCTTATCCACACAGCAAAACGGTAAAATATTTGCTCATCCCAAAGGATATGTCAATCTGCGGTGTCTTAAACTACCCCAGTTGGAAGGTACAGCGGAAAGGGTGTAGTTAAAATGTGCACGGTCCAACCAAGATGCCACCATTGTATCATGAAACATAAACATCTGCCCCCCACTGAAAAGGTGGAGGGAATCGAGTTATACCATCCCATCCCCTACCTACCAAGCCCCAGGGCAGGAAAGGAGTCTCTTGGCCCTAGCACACAGTAGGCCCACAGTAAAGTGAGTTTCTCCCTTCTCCAGGCATATCACGGTCATGGCCATATGGTCAGGGGCATTTTGCTAATGAAAAAATAAAGCCAAAAGTGGGTGACTTTGAGCAGATTTTGTCATCAAGTTTTGGAAGAAAGCAGAGCTGCCTCCTGTTGGTTTCGCCCACCCAGGACCTGTTGTTCCTCTGGGTAATACAGCGCCCCGGTCACAGGGGCTGCCTGTCACATGGGCGTGGACGTGGCTTATGTGTGGCCAGGCCTCAGGGGTTCCGCAAACTTTGCCCATCAGTCCTTTACCTGCCCCAGGACTGACACATGTGCCAAGGGATGGAAGTTCTCCTTCTGCCGGGCCTGCACAGTGAGCTGGTGTAAGGCCCAACGCCGCCAATGACCGTCTTCCACAGAGGCAGAACCGATAGGCAAAAGCCAGTTTTCCAAAGCTCCACTCTCGGTTCCCTGTGTGGATGTGTGTCCAGCGGCTGCCTCTGCCCCCGCCTCTGAGAGTGGTGGCTGAACAGACAGTCCCAGACCTGGTTTCAAGGACGTGTCTGTCCGTTTCTGGCAGAGTGGTCTTGCAGAATGCTGATTTCTGAGAGCTCTGGCTAGAGGGAAGCAGAGCCAGGAGATGGAAACTGACCCTGAGTCCAGCCCTGCACCAGGCTAAACACTGCTGGATTTCTCAAATTACAAGATCAGGAAATGCTCCATTTTGCTCCAGCTAGTTGGAGTTGGGTTTCTGTTTCTTGAAACCAAAAGACTATTACACAACTAGAAATGCATCAGTTTGCTCAGAGTCTCTCCATCCCTGTCCGTTCATGTGATAGATATTTATTGAGCATTGTTCTAGTTACTTAATGTTGTATAAGTTACCCCATAACTTAGAGGCCTAATACAATCATCTATCATATTCACAGAGTCTGTGGCTTGAGAATTTGGGAAGAGCTCAGCTGGGCTGTACTGACCTGGGGTCTCTCGAGTGGTAGCAGTCAGACGTCTGTTGGAGCTGCAGTCATCTGAAGGCTTGACCGGGGCTGGAGGATCCACTTCCAAGGTGGCAACCTCGCATGGCGGCAAGCTGGTGTCGGCTGCTGGCGAGGGGCCCTGACTCCTCCCCAGGGGGCTGCCTCAGCATCGTCATGCAAAGCAGTTGGCTCCCCCAGAGCCAAAGTGTGAAATGCAATGTCTTTTATGACCCAGCCTGGGAAGTCGCACATCTCCCTCCTGCCGTCTTCCACGGTCACTCGGGGCCAGCCCTGATTCAGTGTGGGAGGGGAGTACACACAGGGGCAGCATGGATCACTGGGCTGGCTACGTGCCATGAACCCCACTGTGTGCTGGGGATGGACACCTCCCTCACCCCTACCAGACACTCAGCATTACACCGGAGGCAGCCAGGCAAGCTTCGTCCCCCGCATTCTTCCAACGCTTCTCGTAAGGCCGCCCAGCGTTTAAGGAAAGGGGAATCTTGCCTGTGAAGGGACTGATCTCAGCCTTGGTCATGTGACTGTGCTTCCAGAACCAATGCTGATGGGACAATCGACGACCCTCCACCTCCTCACCCGAGGCCAGCACCCCATCCGTGGCAGGCATTGCTGCATGCCACTGTGCCTTACTGACTTCACTACAGCACGCGCCACACTCCTGCACACGACATCCGTCCCTAAACCTCTGGGTCACCCCCAGACAAGCCGGCACGTGACTCCATCATCTCATTTCCTATAGCAGGGGCAGGAGAACACAGTGGTGAAAAACTCTTGGATCTGGGTTCAAGCCTGCAGCACCCAGTATTCCCAGGCAGTCTCCCATCCAAGTACTAACCAGGCCCGACCCTGCTTAGCTTACGAGATCAGGCACGTTCAGGGTGGTATGGCCGTAGATTAGACCTGGGTTCAAACTCCAGCTCTGCTACTTAATAGCTATGAGATCAAGTCTCAGTTTTCTCTTCTGTAAAATGGGGCTGCAAGCATGCCTGCTTCGTGAGGTCGTGATGAGTCGGCATGCACGCAAGGGCCCAGCACAGTGCCTGGCACACAGGAACTGCTCGCTCCTGCTGCTGCCCTTAGTCCTAGAACACACTCGCTGCTTCTACCTTATTGCACGATGAGACTCTTAGAGTTTAGCAGAGGACTGACTCTTTCCTCTACGCCAGCCCTCCGCCCGATACACACGCGTCTTCCCAACCACCTCAGGCCCTTCCCACCCTCGACTTCTGCCTACGGCAGGAGTTCAACAATCCTTGCTGGCTGGTGGATAAAATTCAAAACATGAAAACCCGGAAAGGAAGACTGAGGAGAAGCCAGCGCCTTAGCGTGGCACGCTGCCCTGAAGCTCTTCGGGGCGGCCCCATGGAGATTTTGTTTTTACGGTCACTTTAAAGGCAAAAACGTGCAAGCAACAGAGTTCTCCAAGCACCCGCCATCTTAGTTATTTTTTCAATTCCTCAGGAAAAACATCTGTCTCATAGAACTTTTGCCCCATTCAAAGTCCTCTAGCAACATTAACATTTACTTCCCGCAGGAAGCTCAGAGGAGTTCTGTCCCGAGACTGCCAGAAACCGAAAATTACACATGACAGAACCGGGTCGACTTTCAGATGGACTGAGAAATGCCCCACAGAAGCTCCCCAACGCCAGTGGTGACCTGTGGCCAGTGACGGGGAAAGACTGCCACTTAATGGCCACATCCGGAACTGGACAGAGCACACTCATTTCGTTGTATTTTTCACAAGCTCTTCCACCTCGCCCCGTGCCAATACAATTCCCGTTAACGTTTAAAAGGGATGTTTCTGGGTGTCCACGTGGAGTAAGAGCTAGAAAACACTCCAAGAAATGGATTACGCATCGTCACACCTGTCCCAGATCGCCAACACAGTTCACCTTCCCTCCACGGGGCACACCCCGAGAGCCACAGCAGCTCTGCGGTGGCCCCAAGAGCCAGGGAGCCCTCCAAGCGGGCCCTCGGCATGGGCAGTGGCACCCAACAGGAACTTCTGTGTTGTTTCTCCTCTCTATTCCTGGTCCTTCCAGACTCTGCCCAAGCGTCACATCCAGAAAGCTGCCCCAAGCCCTCGGGTGGGATGACAACTATGGTCTAGGCTCCTATGGCCCGAGCTCCCTCCACCTGGAGGCCCTCGGCTCACCGCATTGCTCTTGCTCACTCGCCGGCTTGCCCTCCACCCGGCGACAGGTCAGGACCCATCCGTCCGTTCCCGAGTGCGTGCATTCCTTTGTTCCTTACTGAACGCCCACCACGCACACGCCAAGCTCTGGGGACATGTGAAGGACAATGCGGACGTGGGCCCTGGCCTCTGCCAACTCCCTTTGCGGTGTCGTCTGCTCTACTCGTCTGCATATGTCCATGCCTATCGCATGTGGCATCCCGTAAGTGTCGGATGGAGGGAGGGATGTGCCCCACCTTCAATATACTGTAATTAACTTAATGACTTCCTACAAGAACTAAGTTCCTGCTACTAAAATGCTGTGACTTCCTGTGGATCTCATGCAAACCAGCAGACTTCAAGCTCACCCAGCCTACACATGCATGTTGTTTGGCCAGAGTGTGCTGTTTTTTTAAAAATTGAATTTGTCACTAACATTTAAAACTGGGAAGATCTCACATAAAACTTAATCTTCCTGGCTTTGCTAGAAAAATGAATGCATGTTCCTGCAGAGCAACAGTGAGTCAGGGCTGGGAGACTGTGCCTCCTCTGATGGGCAGCACTCTGCAATTCGCTACAAGCCCCACTGCCCCCTACTTTTCCACCACCGAAGCCGAAAGACGGCTGCCTGGGATCATCTCAGGGGTGCTGCCACTTCTCGTGGCCCAGGCCACGTCACTCAGGACTCCGACCTGCCTTATATGCGGCTCAATTTATGACGCCCATGTCATCCAAGAAATACATCTGAGATGAGCTACAACACAAATGAATGGGCACTTTTATTGATTTGTACCTCCTACCACGTTCTCCTAGCCGTGGACACAGGCTGCTGTATCCCCAGCAGGGATCTCCAATGCAAGGGGAAGTTAAGGAAACAGATAAACCCGAAAGGTACTTCGTTATGGAACCAAACACCGCGTTTACTGGAACTCTTCTTGCAAATGAATGCTAAAGGTTAAGAATGACATTCTCACGCCACCAGCACAGCTTAAATACTTCTTTGACAAAAATAATAATAATAAATTATCTCCAACTCAAAAAATGAAGTGTGTGCAGCAGAGTGACAGGAGGGTCCATTCTTTGCATTGCACGAGGGGCCACATGAAGGTGGGGACAGGTACAGGCTGCCGGGCTGACGGGAACGGGGCCAACAGCTCGGGCTGAAGGTGATCCATGCACGCTCTGTGCTTTTATCCCATGGTGGTGGCGGCCCCTGGCTGCGGCCTGTCCCATGTGAGATGTAGGTGCTCCCTCTTCCTCCTCACGTCCGCCTCGTCTTCTGTTTCTTGGCTTGTCTCTTTGCATCTTCCGGGCCGCTGTTGTCAGAAGCCGCTTGGCCAAGAGCTCGGACCCCCTGCAGTCGACTTGTCAACTGCAACAGCAAAGGAATGAGCTGGACAGACAGAGAGTGAGAGAGAGAGAGAATGTGAGAGAGAGATGCCAGGAGAAGACTTCTGCCCAGATGACCAGTGGCGGCTCACTTAGCAACACACCTTCTTCCGCAGGCACGGCTGCAGCGTGTGCTAACTTGCGGATTCCAGTTCAAATGAGGCAGGACTTTGTACTAGAGGGTCCCAGAGACAGGCTGGCCTCTCCCCAGGAGCAACATACCCCTAGAGGTAGTCCAGGTCTAAGGGCTGGGAGAGATGTTACTAGAGGTTTATGGCCTTGAAACAAGGCCTAAGACTGGACTTAAGGCCTTCATGGGCCCTTCCAATCCCCAAACTTGGTGATTTCCACAATGCTGTACAACCTCTGCTGTCACTCCTACAGCTACAAGGACTCACTCACCCTGAGACGAGGTCTCCGGATGTCCTACCTTGTCATGGTTGTAACCGGCCAACAGAACAAGCAACGTCAGCGGCAGGGCAATGTATGATCCTTGGGCGATGTCTTGCTCAGGCAGCTTCCTCTGTAAATGCCAAGCACACCATTACTCCTCACCAAGGTCTCACGTTTCTCCATCACCCACCGTTACACGGGCACAGCCCACCCAGCCTTCCAAACTGGCTGTCCGAGGACAACCAGGGACCCTTGTGATCCAAATCCTTACTATCCAAAGGAAGAAACCAAAGCAACTCATACAAGTTTCACAGGAATCCTCTGCTGTCCAAACTCTCGCTACTTGCTTCTGAGACTTAGGAACAAAGAGATTCCAATAATAAGGAACTCCTCACCCTCCGAACATTCACTATCCAAACTGAGAAAATGAAGAGATGCAGAAAACAGGGAGTCCCTATGGTTGAAAAGTAAGTGAGTTTTAGTTTGTTGAGTCTCAGCCATATGCAGAGACTTTGTCCTACAAGCATGTATCGAGAACTCACTGCGCTGGGGCCAGGGCACAGTGACAAGCTAGTCCCAGAGAGTGTACCCTAGTGAGGAAACAAAGCAGAGACTGCTACTAGTTTCCCCATGACCACTCTCTCTTTCTTCTAATAGAAACCCCAACTTTTATCTGGGCCAATCAGAACACAGACATTTCCCAGCCTCCCTTGCAGCTAGGCGTGACCATGGAACTCAATTCTGGCCCATAGTGACAGGTGCAACACCTTGCTTGTATCCTGAAAAAGAAATGGTGTGCCTCCCTTCTGCTGGCTGAACAGCAGTTGGCCAAGTGTGCCATTTTGGAGAAGAGCAACGGGAAAGAAGGGGCCTCTAGGTCCTCGATACCCCGGAGCTACCATATGATCTCTGGACTGCTTGCTCCTGGACACTGACATGAAATAGAAATATCTTCCTAAAGCCCCTGAAATTTTGGATTCTAAAATATCAAATGAATATATAACCCAACTAGCCCACTCTTCCCACAAAGGAAACGAGAACTTTCAGACAGTGATGTGTAGGACAGGAATGTCCCCTTCCAGGAGGTTCACAAGTCCCAAACTACTTCATAACAATACGGAGGTGTTAGGTGCCTTTTTCACTCTCCTTCTCTCCCAAGTGTACAGTGGACTTTTCCAGAGGCTCCATGACGTGATGTCATCACACTGACGGCTAATGGAATGTGTGGCTTGCGGATTCCTGTGTTTTCAACATCTCAACTTTAATTTCTAATATAATAAATACAGACAGATAGATTCCATATAAACTCAAGCTCTTTGAGATCCTCAACGATTTCTGACAGTGTAAAGGGGGAATAAAACCTCCTAGAACTGCTAGAGCATCACTGTGGGGGCCATGACACCTACTGAGGTAGGACAGATGCCCTTTAATAAATGGAGGAATGAGACAGGAACAGATTTCTATCTCCAACTACATTTTTTGATATGTCTTAGGATCCATCACATTTTCCACCAAAGTAAACATTTCCTTAAAAGGTTAATCCAGTGGGAATTAGCAGAGTGATTACGGGTCTAGGCTTTTGTCCCAGGTCTTAATAGCTAACTCTGGGCAACCACATGAAGACTCAGTTTATTCAACTATAAAATGGAGGTAATATGAATAGCACCTACTACAGCAGGATGTTGTGAACATTCAGGGAAGTGAGATCCGTGCAATGCTCTGCAACACACGCAATACTGAGTGGAGAAATGAAGTAATGTGGCTGCAGGCAGCTACATCCAACAAAGGAGAAACCCAAGTGAGCATAGCGCCCCCGGCGAGTGTACAATGCTAAGCCGGCATCGCGTGGAAGGCTATAGTGTGGCGGAACCACCTGGCTTGAGACAAATCACCTCATTTGAGTCCCGGCTCTGCGGACTAACCCTGGGTAAGTGACTGAATCTTTCTGAGCTTCTGTGAAAACAGGAGGACCAGCACTGCTAGGCAAAGGCTTATTGTGAGGCTCAACCCATGAATGCCGTGCACAGGCCCCACCTCTCTTGGCACCCTCTTGGTACCCTGCTTGGGGATTCAACCCCTGGAGGATGTCATTCTTCATCTTCTCAGAAGTGACAGGGATACTCCAGGCAGCAGCCACAAGGCTGGGCTGCTCAGCCACCACCAAGCGGCATCTCAGTGCTCCCACCACTGGCTGTCCAAGTGTGTTCCTGGACCCAGATCAGTGTCCTGCTGTGGGAGGACCTTGGGAATGTCTCAGGCTGCAGATCAGTGGCTTTCTCAGAGACCCTCTCCTACTCACTGGGGTCACGACGTGCCTCCACGAAGCAATAAACACGCTAACCTCTCTGGGACTTTCTAAGCAGGTCTCCACTGTTTGGGAACAAGGTAAGTACTTTCTCCTAGGGTTGTCAGGAAAACTATCTTCTCCCAGTAAGTCACATCTGCCAGCTCCCAAGCCTGAGCTGCTCCTCACCAAACCCCAGAATCAGCAGAAGAGCTTTGCTCAAGCCCTAACTCTGCCCCATAGGAGCTGGTGACCTTAGGTGGTCACCTCTCCCCTCTGGGTCCCAACCTTCTCGTCATTAAATTAGGGATAATTCCTACCAACCTTCCATGTGGGATTGTGTCTAAAAAGCACTAACTGGTAACTAAGTAGTACATGGAAAAAGATCATTCGGAACCATTCTTCACACCTTCCACCAGGAAAAACTCCAAATGGACAGAGAGATTTAAATGGGAAAAATGAAACCATACAAGTCCCAGAAGAAAACACAACAAATTCCTCTAAAAACTGGGAGTGGGGAAAATCTTCCTAACCATGACTCACAATCCAGAAGCACTAAGAAAAATATCAATACATTTAACATAGAAATAAAATAGACTTTTGCATAAGCCAAGTGAAAAGATCAGTGACAAACTAGGAGAAATGTGTACACTATGCATTGCAGACAAAGGGTTACTATTCCTAATACACAAAGCTTCTGAAAACAGTAGGAAAAGGCCAACAATTCCATAGAAAAATAGGTTAAAGAAGTAAACAGTTCACAGAAAAGAAAATACACATGGCCCTTAGCCACATGCAAAGAGAGAAATGCAAATTAAAACTACACTGAGATAATACCACTTCTCATCTACTAGACTGCAAAAATCGAAAAAGTTGACAACATACTCTGTTGGAGAAAAAGGATATTCATACATTGCTGGTGGGAATGCAAAACAGTACAATCCCTACGGAGGGAAAGTAACAATTTCAATCAGAATTCCATATGCATTTACCCTTTGATCCAGCAACTCCACTTCTGGGAGTCTGTTCCAAAAATAGACCGACAAACATTCAAAAACATGCGTGCATAAGGCAATTCATTACAGGGTTATCTGTAATTGCAGAAAGCTAGTAACAACCCAAATGCCCCACCAGGGTCTAATTGAATATGGTGCTAAAGTCAATGTTTGCGTTCCCGCAAAATGCATAGGTTGAAACCTAATCCCCAAAGTGAGGGTATTAAAAGGACAACACTTTTAGGAGGTGACTAAGTCCTGAGGGCACAGCCTTCATGAATGGGATCAGTGCCCTATTTATAAAAGGCCTATGGGAGCTTGTTTGCCCCTTCTGCCGCATGAGGACACCACTAGATGGCACCACCTATGAAGCAGAGAGCGAGCCCTCACCAGACACTGAATCTGCTGGTGCCCTCCCTGGTCTTGGACTTCCCAGCCTCTAGAACTGTAAGAAATAAATGTTTGTTGTTTATAAATTATCCAGTCTAAGATATTTTGTTATAGCAGCCTGAATGGACTAAGACATGTGGCATATTCACGTAAAAAAAATACTGTTCAGTTATAAAAAAAGAATAAGGAATACGTAAATATTACTGTTCTACATATAGTTACCTTTTTAAAAAATATAAAAATAAAATTCTTACTCTTCCCACTAAACAGGCCTAGAAACAATGACCAACACAGTACGTGTTGCATCAGCCTAGCTCACAGCAACCTCAAACTCCTGGGCTCAAGCAATCCTTCTGCCTCAGCCTCCCAAGTAGCTGGGACTACAGGCACGTGCCACCATGCCCGGCAAATTTTTTCTACATATATTTAGTTGGCCAATTAATTTCTTTCTATTATTAGTAGAGACGGGTCTCGCTCTTGCTCAGGCTGGTTTCGAATTCCTGACCTTGAGCAATCCGCCTGCCTCGGCCTCCCAGAGTGCTAGGATTACAGGCGTGAGCCACAGCGCCCGGCCAAAATGATTCTGATTTAATCCTTGATTTTTTTTCTAATGAAATATCACTACCCTTTTAAAAAACAGCTTTGTTGAGATATAATGTACATAGTATACTCATTTAAAGTAATCAATTAAGTGGTTTCTAGTATATTCACAGATATGTGCAACCATTACCATAATCAATTTAAAATATTTTCATTACCTCACAAAGAAACCCAGTACCTTTACTTATTGCTTCCTTATGCCCTCATTCTCCCAGGCCCTATGGTTTCAGCAAAACCACGAATCTATTTTCTACTGCTATAGATTTGCCTATTCTGTACATTTCATGTAAACTGAATCATATGTATTCTTGTGACTGGCTTCTTTTAAAATCCATTCATGTTGTGGCGTGTATCAGTGCTATATTCCTTTTTATGTCTGAATAATAGACCATTATATGGAGATACCATATTTTGTTTATCCATTGGTTAGTAAAAAGATTTTTGAGTTGTTCCACCGTTTGACTATTATGAATAATGCTACTCTGAACATTCGTGTACAGGATGGATTTTTAAAAAATAAACTCACTGATTTCTGCATCACCATCTTTGCCCGTGTGAACTTTCCCCAAATGTCAGGATTCTCCTGATCAGGAAGTCATCATTAATGTTAAAAAATATATCATTTCACTGTGAGTATTCCCTAAAATTTCAGCGTCCTATTTCCTACTTGAGATGTCTAGAAGTTATTTTCTTGGAGGAAGAGTACTTACACCTTATGAGACTTGTCCAAAAGTTACGTCTGTCAAGTTGCTCTTAGAATTCTGTGATTGTTTTTTTCTAATCAGCACTTCATTCATTTGATGATAACTATAAGTACTTCAGTTTCACTATTCGGGGTAGGTGGAGATTATAGAACTTTCAATGTTACTGGTAAAACATCTGTTTTTGATGGTTCCACCCCGCCTTGAGGATATTTGCTGAACCTAATGACTTTGAGGTTTGGTTTTCCATAGCCAAGTGGGGTGCAGAAGACAACAGCAAAGTACAGGACTATAAAAAGGGAACCACAAAGGAGAACCCCTCCTTAAGCTGAGATCCTACATGGGGAACTAGTAATAAACTTACCCATCACTCACTCCAAGAATATAAAGAAAAGTTAATCTGACCCACACTTGGTGCTAAGTGTTTCCTAAAAATTTGTAACAACAAACTGACCCTCACACATGTTCCCAGCCTGATTACGTAGTTCCTAGAAGGACCCGGAAAGCTACATACAGAAAACTAAGCTTAAATTGATCCTGGGCTGGTAGTGACCTTTGTGCCTGACAGAAGCAAATGCAAATCTATTTTGGAGGATCCACCTTCATTCTAGGCCTCAATGGGAAAAGTTACAGGAAATATTGGCTCACTGCTAAATGATGGGCATAAATAGGCACAAAGAGATGAAAAGGACGTTGGAACCCAAGAAAGGGGCAGGGTGGGGTGGGGTGAATGGTAAAAACGTACCTACTGGGTACAGTGAACACTATTCTGGTGACGGGCACACTAAAAGCCCCAACTTAATTAAACATTATACAAATTTGATACATTATCCATGTATCAAAAATATTTGTAACTCCTTAATTTTTGAAGTTAAAAAAAAAAAGAAATATTGGCTCACAGTAAAAAATGACAAGTCCTACAATAAAACAAAATAGAAGGAGCTAGGAGAAACAACAGCAAAACGCAGGCCTACTGAGAAGGCCGAAAGAAGTTAATAGCAGATTTGACACAATTTTAAAGAGAAAACAGATGAGCTGGAAGATAGATGTGAAGAAATTATCCAAAATGCAAGGTAGGACCAGAGATAGTTAAGAGAGATGAAGGATAAAGTACTAAAGTCTGATTTTAATCTAATGAGAATTCATAAAGGAAAGAAGAGAGAGAATGAGGCAGACATACTATTCAAAGAGGTAATTACTAAGAAACTTTAGAACTTGTGAAAATGCCTAAACCACAGAAAGTCTAAAAAATTCCAGTTAGCATAAATAAAAAGAAATCCACCCCTAAGCTCATCGTAATGTTACCAAAGACAGAGAGAAAATCTTGAAACAGAGGTAAGACAGATTTCCCTTGAAGAAATACCGATTAATCTGATAGTTCACTTCTTAACTACAACAGTAGGAGCCAGAAAACAGAAGATAGTATCTTTAGTATACTTAGAGTAGAAACTATTTAGTTAGAATTGTGTATCCAGTTAAAATATCTTTCTAGAATGAGGGAAAAATAGAAGCATTTTCAAACAAATAAAAACTTGTGAGAATCTGTTACCAATAGGCCCTCACTAAAGGAAATATTAAAGGATATAGTTTAGGCAACAAGAAAGAAATTCTAAGATTCAAGAAGAAATCTTGAAATAAGAAACTAATAAAATGTGACCAAATGTAGTTAAAATTTGATTAATCAAAATAATGATAATAATGAATAGTACCAGGAATGATGGCTTATGCCTGTAATCCCAGAGACTTGGGAGGCTGAGGTGGGAGGATCGCTTGAGGCCAGGGCTCATGACTAGCCTGGGCAACACAGTGAGACCCTGTCTCTAAAAAAAAGTAAGAAAAATTAGCCAGGCATGGTGACATATGCCCATAGTCCCCACTACTCAGGAGGGTAAAGCACAAGGATTGCTTGAGCGCAGAAGTTCAAGGCTGCAGTGAGCTACAGTTGCGCCACTACACTCCAGCCTTGAGGATAGAATGAGACGCCATCTCTTAAAAAAATAAAATAAAATAATGAATGGTGTATTGTGCTGGGAAAAGGTAGAATTCCCCACAAGACATGTGTTAATTACAAAGGGAAAGATAGTTATCTTTACAGCAGAGAAACCTGGCAGACATTCCCTTAACCATGTGATCACAATTGACATTACCAGTAATGGGACCAATGAATATCGCATAACTTCTGATATGATGCACCAAGGAGAGTGCAACCTCAAAGGTATAACTCAGATCTAATCATGAGGCAACATCAACAGACCAAACTGAGGGTCTCTTCAAAAATGTCAAGGTCATGAAAGACAGAAAGGCGTGAACCGTTCATGTTAAATGAGACTAATGAGACATGATAACTAAATTTAATGCATGATCCTGGATTTTTTCCCGGACTATAAAAAAATTTTTTCTTTTTCCACAGAGGACACTAGTAGGCCAATTGGAAAAAATTGAATTAGATATGCAAGTTAGATAATAGGGTTGTTTTGTTGCTAATTTTCTGATTTTGTTCATTATACTGTGGTTATGTAAGATAATGTCCTTGGTTTTTAGGAAATGCACACTGAAATATTTAGGGCAAAAGGGGCATTATGTTTGCAATTTGCTGTCAAAAGATTCTGAAAAAATAATGTGTATGTTTATGTGTGTAAAATAATGAGAGAGAATGAGAAAAGCAAATATTTAACTTTTCTCTTAGTTTAAATTAGTTCAAAATAAGAAGTTAAAGAAAATAAAGTGAATTGCCAGCTCCCCCACCTCCCACAAAAAGATAGAACTAAAGTGTTGGATAACGAAGCATATAGATTGGGATAGGGCATTTGGAGTTAGTGTTATTTAATTATATTTTGTTAATTATGTAAGTTAATGCTTCTATTATAAAAATAGTAAAAGGAAGTAAACCTTTCAGACTAGTAGAGAGGAAAACGAATGGAAAAAAATCCAAATATAGCAAGAAAGGGCTAGAAAAAGAAACTTAGAAAAGGTGGGACAAATAAAAGCACAACAGATAGATAATTAAAAATGGACTAACTGCTCTAAAAAAAGACATGGATTGTTAGACTGGTTAAAAAATTCAAATATGCACTTTTGAAAGAAGTATTCCTAAAACATAGAAGTATAGAATGTTTGAAAATAAAAGGTTTAAAAAAGACAAACCATACTAGCTAGAACAGAACTGGCAGAGCTGTTCTATATTGATATTGAACAAAATAGATTTTGAGGCCAAAAGCAGTACTAGAGGGAAACAGAGTCAGTTTATAATGATAACATTTTGTTCACCAGGAAGATGTGATAGTTCTAAATTTGTATGCACTTAATGACATAGCCTCAAAATATATAAACAAAAATCACCAGAAACCACAGGAACAAATAGATAAATCTACTATCATAGTGGGAAATTATCAACTTTTCTCAATTTTTATAGGTGAAGTAGTCCAAAAATGAGTAAAGTTATAGAAAATTTGGACCAAATGGTTAACAATCTTGATCTAATAGAACAATATGGTAACAACTTTCAAAAAATAGAATATGTTTACAGGGTGCTGATCTACTTCTCAGTAATGTCCAATCTTATATACATATACATAATACATTTAAGATGGATATACAAAGCTGCTTATTTAAAGAAATTGATCCAGGCTGTTAGCAGCAGTGCTGATTTGTATCTGAAGTGCTTGCTGCGGAGGAAGGGGGATGAAAGAAGGAAGGGTTGTTTAAGTGAGAAGGGTTAGGGATGAGAGTCAGGACACCCAGGATCTCATGGCAACTCTGACATCACTTGGCCATGTGATTTTTAACAAACTATTTGTTCTCTTGGATTCTATTTCCTCATTTATCAATTAGAGGTGACAATGTTCACCCTGGCTATTCCCCAGGAATGTTATCAGTATTATTGATTAATATGTATAATGTATAATAATGTATTATTATTAATACATGTAAGTGAAGATGTTGAAAAATAAAATTCACTAACATGGATTAAATTAAGTATTTATTGAACACCTACTCATGCAGAGCTCATGGAAGACATTCTAGGGGATACAGGGATATGTAAGTCACTAAGAGATTCTAATCTAAGAAGTCTCATAAATAACTATAAAGTTTAAAACCCTTCAGTGGCCTCCCACTGCTCTAAGGATAAAGACCAGCTATGGTATGGCCTCTGCCTGTCTCTGTGGCTTCATCTTACACATTTTCTCCCTCACTCAGTTTCCATTCCTCCTACTGATGGTTTTCCTTCCACCACAGAACTTTTCACAGCTGTTTCCTGGGCTTGGAAAACCGTTTCCTTCCTCTTTCACCCAGTTATTACCTTCAGTTCCTTTAGTTCTCAATTCCATTTCTCAAGGCACTTTTCTCCTGCCTGCCTGGATAGAGCACACTCCTCTCACGTGGACTCTGAGCATAGTGTCCTTCTTTGTGGTAGTCTGTGTTTTAGGGAGCACTAATTTGATTAATATCCATTTCCCCTGGTGACTATAAGCTCTAGGAGGGCAGAGACCATGTCTGTTTTTGTTTTCTGGCACATAATAGGCACTCAGTAAATATTTATTGACTAGCTGACTGGTTTTCTAATTGACTAAATGAAGGCTCCTTAAGAGAGATACAAACAAATATTATAAAGAGTCAAAGGAAGAGGTAATTTTTGAAATGAGTCCTAGAAGAAATTGCAAAATGCCACCTAGATGCTGGTTTGATGGATGAATGTGATTATTATCACTAATTCCCTTTGAGTGATCTTGGTGTTTATTATAACAAAGAAATTGCTCAGTTTTATTTGTTAGCTTTTTGTTAAAATTTTCCAGCAAATTCTTATTTGATTTATCTGGTCATAGGAAATAACCCATTCTCTTTTGATAGCCCAGGCATGAACCTCTCACCATTTTCTGTGACCTCATGGGTGTGGACTATGAGGAGATGTGTCACTGGCTCTGCCATCGGAAGCTGGCTACTGCCACAGAGACATACATCAAGCCCATCTCCAAGCTGCAGGCCACGAATGCCCGTGATGCTTTGGCCAAGCACATCTATGCCAAGCTCTTTAACTGGATTGTAGATCATGTCAATCAGGCCCTCCATTCTGCAGTTAAGCAGCACTCTTTTATTGGTGTACTGGACATTTATGGGTAAGTGTATTTAGCTTACTGGTCTGCCAGAGAGCATTTCTTTCTAGGATGTATTTAGTAACTCTAAATGGGTATTAGATTCTGTCTCCTACTGGAAAAGAGAAGGGAAACCCTGCCTATGACAATTCAACAGTAACTTAATGATGATACAAGTCCACGTTACTTAAAATTTAACTAAAAAAAATTAGTTCAAATCTGGAGCTAATTTGCTAAATTAGCAGGTGGAATTATTGGTTTTCAGATTCTCACATGGTAAATTATCACTGAATTTCTAAGTATCTAATTTAATTTGCTAGTTTGCCTTCCCTGAGTACCTTTCTTTAACTGATAAAACCCTTTTTACACATTTGTGCTTGTTTGGTACCTAGTTTTTCATTTTCTGGTTCAGCTTTTTGAAAGAACCTGTGAGATCTCTATTTCTATTTCCCTTCTATGTATGTGGCTTTATCATAATTCTGTTATTCCTGTTGGGGGTGGATGAGTCCTCTAAAACTCATAGTGTTGAACATCTCTGCGTGCTGGGGCCTTTAAAAAAAATCTCTCTGTGCTTGGCTGATGCTCACCTGCTAGGTACATATTCCATGTTGCTGATTTGTAAACCTTTATTTTCTATGAAATCAACCTAAGTGTCCATCAGTGGATGAGTGGATAAAGAAAATGTGGTGTATATATATATATCTCATGGAATACTACTCAGCCATAAAAAGAATGAAGTCATGTCTCTTGCAGCAACATGGATGAAACTGGAGGCAATTATCTTAAGTCAAATCGTTCAGAAACAGAAAGTCAAATACCACATGTTCTCACTTATGAGTGGGAGCTAAGTAATAGGTACATATTGACATAGAGAGTGAATATTAGACATTGGAGACTTGGGGCAGAGGGTGTGGGATGAGAAATTACCTAATGGGTACTACATACGCTTTTAGGGTGATTGTTACACAAAAAGCCCAGACTTTATCACTACAAAATATATCCATGTAACAAAACTGTACTTGAATCCCCTAAATCTATAAAAATAATAAAATAAATTTAAAAATTAAAAAAAAAAAAACCTTTGTCTTCACTGATGTAGAAAGAAAGTTTCACAGTGCTGGGGGATTTCCCATTTCCTTCTTCCTGATGTGCACCTGTTGAATATTTTTAAAAAGCTGTTTGTTTCTTTTCTTTCCTTCTCTTGTTATTTTTTGCTATCACAGATTTGAAACATTTGAGATAAATAGTTTTGAACAGTTTTGCATAAATTATGCAAATGAAAAACTACAGCAACAATTCAATATGGTAAGAATTTTCTTCCTTGAATAATATTCTGTTATAAATTATTCTCTTGAGTTTCTAGTCTTTGTTTAAAGCCTGGTTCCTGAAATGAAGTTGTGAATTATAATTATTTCATGGGGTTTAGAAAGGCTAAATTACCAAGGAACTGATGATTAGAAAAATTTTTATGGTCCAGGTGGAATTCAAGGTCATCCTTGGATTGCTATCTGATAATTATGAAAATTTAAGGTAAATAAATTGAGAGAAGCAGGCAGTGTGTTAGATAGTAGCATAGGGAGTATGAGCCTAGGGATATCCTTCAGTTTGTTATTCTGTGGAGTTAGGACTATCTTAACTCCTATTTGCTGTATTAGCAAGATGTCAGAACTAAAAATCAGAACTTTACATATTCTCTTGTCAACAGCCGGAGACATTCACTGAGACAACGGCAATGGGAATACTTTGAGAGTAGCTCTCGTGAAGTAGTAATATTAAATATCTTAGAGAATTATCATGATGGAAGATTTGTAGGTACTTAAAAATGAGGGGCAGCAGACTGTAATAGTAAAGGGCACAGACTCCAGAGGTGAACTGTCTGGGTTGGAGTTTGCTCTGCATTGGTTTCCAGGAAACTTGGGCTAGTTAATTGGCTTCTGGGTCTTACCTTCCTCAGCTGTAAAATGGAGATGATAATCGTTCCTACTGCGTATAGTTTTATGGATTAAATGAATTGGGATATGTCAAGTGCTCATCATGTGTTAGGCACAGTTCTAAGTGCAAGATTGAGGGTAGTTATTAGTATTGATGGAAGAAGATATTAAAAATGAGTCACCCATAGGAATTGGAAGATAGAAGAGAGCTGAAGGGCAGGAAAGTGTCCTTAATATCCTCATCTTATAAAGAGGGAGGTCAAGTGACGTGGTCTATAGTTGATGAATGAAAAATAGAAATTTAAAGACAAAGTTTCAAAGTCAGTAAAAACCAAAAGAGGATCTGAAAATGGTAATATTGGGAAAATAACAGAGAAGCAGTGGGGAGGTGGTGTGTGTAAATTTAGCCTCATTTATCTTATCACAAAATCAATAATCTTTCAAATTGAAATCAGAAAGTACTGGGAATGATTGTAGGTGGAATAAAAAAGAGAAAAAGTAAAAAGAGAAGGTAGCTGATAAGCATATTCTTTAGAAATATGTAGGTAAATATCAAAAGCAATAGCTAAGGGAATTAAAAATGGTTGCCTCTGGGGAGTGAGACAGGTTGGAGAGAGATGGGACAAGGGATTGTTGCTTGTCCTTATAAAACCTTTTAGACTGCTTGATTTTTAAAAATATTGCATATACTTTGAAAAAACTTGAACCATCTTTATTTAAGCAAACTAAGCTGCTTATCACAGTGAAATAATGTAGAGGTGCTCTTAAAACCTTAGACTTATGACTGTTTCCATAATATAATCAGTGTATATTTCACTCTGTGTAAGGAACATTATAAAATCCTATCAGAACCCAAAGTGAGCATTATCATTTCTCAAGGTTTTTCTGAATTTCTTAATACTTTAATCAATGCCACAGCCTTCTACACTTTCCTAGTAAATTTCAGCATGGGGTGACTAGAAATATGAGGAACTGGCTGGTTTGTTTTTCAGGGGCCTCACTGTCTCTGCATGTGTTTTTTGGTCTCTTGTTTTTCCTTCTCTTTCCTGCTTGCTGTCTCTAACCACCTGTTTTTCTTTCTCTCTGTCTTCACACACACTTCCCTACCCCCATATTGCATCTTTGCTTCCCTGCATAACTGCTCCACTCCCTCTTACTATCAGATGACATATTCTTTCCTTCTAGTCGGTATATATTTTCTTTGCCTGCAGATTTCTGCTTCCTTGCTCACTTCAAACTACCTGTGAACCCAGCAGTGGTTGGAATGGTCTTTGCATCCTCTTAATTTGCTTAGCTCCCATTCATTTTGGCTTCTTTCAGCATCAGTTCCCATTGCTAATTGCCTAATTATTTCCTTGTTTCCCAATTCGGATACCTGAGAGAGAATCTGATTAACCCAGTTCATTTTTTCATCAGAGATCTCTGGCCATAGAGTGCCCTCATGTACCCACATTGGTTTAGTCAGCTGTGACTAGGAATGTGGGGTCTCACTGTAAAGAACATGGCTGCATAGGTCTGCTCCCTGCTCTGGGGCTGTAGGTCGGGGGAATTGGCGTGAGAAGCACTGTGATAGGCATGTTTACTTCTTGGAAGCTTTGCTATATTGACCAAGAATCTCTTACCATATTGAAACTTATGCCCATATTCTTTGACCATTGAGCATCCAAAATTTTTGAGACCCCTTGAACTTTCCAAACTAGATACAGAGATGGTATGAGAAATAAGCTCTGTTTATAAAGTCAAGAACAGTGCTTCTGTTGTCAGTGTGGTGACTGTATATAAATTAATGAAATTTTTAAAAAATGACAGAGCTGCTGGGCGCGGTGGCTCACGCCTGAAATCCTAGCACTCTGGGAGGCCGAGGCGGGTGGATAGCTCAAGGTCAGGAGTTCGAGACCAGCCTGAACAAGAGTGAGACCCCGTCTCTACTATAAATAGAAAGAAACTAATTGGCCAACTAAAAATATATGTAAAAAACATTAGCCGGGCATGGTGGCACATGCCTGTAGTCCCAGCTACTTGGGAGGCTGAGGCAGAAGGATTGCTTGAGC
>CAUYRT010031083.1:0-14372 GCA_963574885.1 Lepilemur ruficaudatus
TCTGGACATTAGCCTAGGCAAAGAATTTATGACTAAGACTCCAAAAGCAAATACAACTGAACAAAAATAAATAAATGGGCCTTAATTAAGCTAAAAATTTTCTACACAGCAAAAGAAATAATCAACAGAGTAAACAGACAATCTACAAAATATGACAAAATATTTTCAAACTACATCCAACAAAGGACTAATATCCAGAATCTATGAGGGACTCAAACAAATTAGCAAGAAAAAAACAAATAACCCCATTAAAAAGTGGGCAAAAGACATGCACATTTTTCAAAAGAAGATATACAAATGGCCAAAAAACATATGAAAAATGCTCAACATTGCTAATCACAGAGAATTGCAAATTAAAACCACAATAAGGTAGCACATTACCCCTGTCAGAATGGCCATTATTAAAAAATAAATGGTGTGGCGGCAGTGAAAAGAGAATGCTTATATGCTGTTGGGAATGTAAATTATTAGTACAACCTCTATGGAAAACAGTATGGAGATTCCTCAAAGGACTAAAGGTAGGCTACCATTCATACAATCCAGCAATCCCTCTACTGAGTATCTATCCAAAGGAAAAGAAGTCATTATATCTAAAATACATACACTCGTATGTTTATTGAAGCACAATTGACAATTGCAAATATATGGAATCAACCTAAGTGCCCATCAACTGATGAGTGGATAAAGAAAATGTGGTATACATATATAATTTTTTTTATAGCAACTTGGGTGGACCTGGAAGCTATTATCCTAACTGAAGTATCTCAGGAATGGTAAAACAAATACCAAATGTGCTCATAAGTGGGAGCTAAGCTATGGACATACATGGTCATACAGAGTGGTATAATAGACTTTGGTGACTCAGAAGCGGGGGTGGGGGAGGGTATAAAATTAACTTTCTGATAGAATGTATACTATTCAGGGGATGGGTACACTAAAAGTCCTGACTTCACCACCATGCAATCCATCTATGTATCAAAAAACCATTTGTACCCCCTAAATCTAAGGAAATTTTTTAAAAATCACAAAATATACACTTGAAATACAAAAAAAAAAAAAAAGAATGAAGCAGCTCTATATTGATATAGAAAGGTCTCTTACAGAGGTAAGTGGAGAAAAAAGCTAACAGATGAACAATCGTATCAGATGACTTCATTTATTAAAAATAAGTAATTATATATGTTTTAAGATGCATTTGAAAATCAATAGGGATTACACACCCCTGTGGCTGAGACTGCTAGTTGTCCTACCAAATCCATTTTCCCCTTCCTCCATAGTAATAGAATACCACATTTTAGCTGGCTACATTTCCCAGCCTCCCTTGCAACGAGAATTGACCATATGACTAAATTCTGGACAATGAGGTGTAAACATAAGTATTTGTGGCAATCCTGGGAATCTTCCTTAAGAAACAGCTGGTACATTTTATTGACTAATTCTCAATCGCCGAAATGGCAATTATTTATTCTCATGGATCTGTGGGGCAGCTGGGGCAGCTGTGCTCCACATGTTTTCGCTCCGGTTCCCAGGCTCAGGGGGCAGCAGCGCACTAGAGGAAGCTCTTCTCATGGCCACAGCAGAGGGACAGGAGGGCAAACAGGACCATGGAGGGATCTTAAGGCCTAGGCTTGGAACTGAAGCACAGTTACTTCCGCCCACGTGCTGCTGACCTAACCAAGTCTCGTGGCCATGGCAAGGATGCGAATGGGGGTAGGATGGAGGAGTAGGACAAGTAGGGTCTATAATACACACTTTGCTTAAACATAGTAAGTTAATTGTCTCAGAGTACACAGCTACTATATGTCAGAACCAGGAATTCAAACCTAAGTCTGTTGAATCCAAAGCCTATGTTTTTTTTTTTTATCTCACCACTATGCACTTTTGTATTTTTATTCTGTTTAATTCCGGTAGAATAAATTATCCCTCATTATGCAACTCTCTAATTTTTTTTTTTTTTTGCTATTATAGTGTGTTTATTATTGCAAATAAATTTTAGAATCATTTTGTCAAATTCCCAGAAATCAAAGAAGTACGAAAATAAGAAAATAACAAGAAAACAACTGGAAGTAAGCCTATAAATTAATTTCAGAAGTGCTGACATCTTTAAAATAGTATGTTTGCTCTGAAAGGAACATGGTGTGTTTATCATTATCAGTTTGACTTATATAGGCCTATCTTGTTAATATTATTCATAACCTTTTTGGATCTCCTAGGTATTCAATCATTTTGCCTGTAAATATTAACAATTAATAGTCTAATAAATTAATAATTAATAATCTAGAAAGTTGTTACTTTCTAACATTTACAATTCTTATTTCTTTTTTCTTCTGCCTTTTTTTGTTGGATAAATTGCCAATAGAAAGTTTTCAGAAGTTTTCTCACCAAAATATATTATGATGATGGTTTAAAAGATTTTTTTTTAATCACAGTAAACTATCTTCTTTTACTTTTTAGAGAGGTTTTTTTCCTTAAGTATATTAGTATTTAATTTATCAGATGTCATTCAACAATCATTAAGTGATTTTTTTCTTACTATCATTAAGATATCCTAATAACTTTCTTAGTATTAAAACATTCTTAAATTTCTGGGACAAATACTCCTTGGTCAATGTGGATTATTATTTTATCTATTATCTATTATCTATAGTTAGAATTGATCTACTAATATTTATGCAGAATTTCTAAATTTATATAATCTAGATGTCAATTGGTATATTCCAAGACTTTAAAAAGCCAGAAAAGATTGTTTTGAATGCTCACTACATGGTTTATGGAAGTAAAACCCTCCTTATAATTTCTATAAATTCCCAGAGAGGTTTACATTCCCATGGTCTCCTCAAACGCCAAGTTCCTGCTTTCACTCAATTGCAGCAGCTGAGGGATGAAATTGTCGTGCTGTTTCTTGCTGCTTCTTTTCTGTACAGTTAATCCAAATGTGGCACTCAGATCTTTTCTTAGATGTCCATCAAAAACACACTTATATACGACATATATATATATATAGTATACTTAGCTAAAATGGACACAATATGGAATTCCAAGTTAAAAAATATCTGGCCTAAAAAGTCCTTTAATCATTTTTGCATCACTGGTCTACTGCTTCATTGCCTAGATTTCTGCTTTCCATATTTTATTTCTCTGACCAGTTTGCCTCCTAGCAGATAAAACGACGCTTTACCACTTTCTTACACAAAGAAATTTAGCTCTCTTTAGTCCACACCCCTAAAATCAAGCTTTAGTATCACTTCACATATCTACCCAAACCTGTCCAAGGTGCTCAGCAAAAAAAACAACAAAATCACTTTAAATACATTAGGCAGATTTGCTGCAGTAACAACTCAAACATTTCACAGTTTCCAAAATAACTCAAAATCTCTATACCATCCAGAAAAACATCTCTATAGCTCTAGAGCTGCGGTCCCCAACCCCTGGGCTGCACAGCAGGGGGCAAGCAGAGGGCCAGCAAATGAAGCACCACCTGCGCCCACAGCCGCTCCCCATAGCTGGCGTCACCTCTTCTTGCCCCCCACCCCGTGAGATCGGCGGGGGCATCAGACCCTCATAGGAGCGCGAACCCCACTGCAAACCGCACATGCAACAATCCAGGTTGCGTGCTCCACGTGAGAATCCAACGCCTGATGACTTGAGGTGGAGCCGAAGAGACGACGCCCACGCCACCCCCAACCGTGAAAAAATTGTCTTACACAAAACCGGTCCCTGGTGTCAAAATGGTTGGGGACCGCTGCCCTAAAGCATTTATTCTTGCTCAGGGGACTTGTCAGTGGCTGCAACTCTATTTTATGTGTCTTTTCATTCTGAGAATCAGGTTGTTAGGAACATGCCGTTCTCACGCGGCAGAAGGTAAAGCAAAGGAGTGGACAGAAACACACGATGCCTCTTAAAGCTTCTGCTTAGAACTAACACACTGTCACTTCCTTTCATCTTCTACTGACCCAAGTTACAAGGCTATCCCATGTGAGGTGGGAAATCATACTTCATTTATCCTTTTACAGAGAAGAGGATTGCTGGAAACATTAACCTAACTCATTACAATATAAGAAATCACCCTCCTTATAACTGTAGCAGCAACTTTATCCCCTCTCCGATACTATCTTCATGATCAAGATGGCTGTGTAGTAAAGGTTCTGAGGGTAATGAGTTGTGAGTATGGGAGGGTGCTTATCAGAAAATCCAGAGAGATTTTCCAGCTTTTCCATGCATGACCTCCCTACCCTAATCTCTGCCACCGTTCTGATATGTCTCTGGGGGTAGGGGCAGCTATGTATAATTTGCAAAGGACCCTCAGGTGATATTGGTACTTCCCATTCTCAACCCTTTTGAGAATGACTGGAAAATGGTTTTGGAGGGAATGCTCTTGTCAGATTTTGCCCACACAGTTCCTGGCACTTTTAAATACACAATAGGTCCTCCAATGCGCCATGCTGCAGCAAGAACATAAAGGACAAGAATAGGCAATTACGTCTGCCTGGGATGTTTGGCCAGAACTGTCCTTTTCTAAGAGAAGGTTTTGACACTGCAAGGGTTGCAAGGATTTGCTACTTTACATAAACAAACTATTGGTAGAATTTTTGTGAGAATATATTTTGAAAGCACTCAACCAAGAAGAGCGAGATTTAATTTTAGATTGAGCTGATTTTTGTCAGTATGGGTTTGTCAGACGTGCTGCACCCAAAGTCTGGCTCGAGCAGTTCAGTGTCTAACTGGATGGGTAAGACAAATCAGGCTCCAACACTGGCCCTCATTAAAAGATGTGGGGATGCCAAAAATCCATTGGCGTATATACGGGAAAGAAATTAAAGACTCCATGAGACAGGGATGCTGGAATAGATCCATTGTGAGTGTCCTGCTTGCACACCCAAAATTGTTGCCCCAAGAAGGACTGGAATGACTATGCCTTCCCCGAGGCCTTGAAACCTGCACTGTTGGGGGAAATTCCAGCATCCTTAAGACAAAAAAAAAAAAAAAAAAAAAAAAGCTGCATTACCTATTTCCTGAATTTGGAAATTCATTTTGCTGGTGGGAAATGCTACAATTGAAATGTGCTCCCTAGTTTTAAATTAAATCAGAGAATCAGGAGGTTGCAGAGGTGAGATAGCCTTTCTCTGCAATCCGAGGCAAGGGTGCCTGATTGCAACAATAGGCTGGAAGACCAGCTTGGTAATCAAAATGATTTCACCTTCAGAGATCTGTGACTATGTTTATTTGAACACAGGACTCCTACTAAAGTCTTACTTTATTTCTACAACCAAAATACCCTATGTGCGTCCTGAGGCAACACAATAGAGACTTATGACTTTCTATCCAATTTCCACAGCTGAATTCATAAATTCACGGCATCTTGCTTGAACAGAAGACTAGCTACCATGTGATAACGGCAAAGGTTCATTCTTTGACTGTTACTCCTATATATTCCAAAAGGCAATTTAATAAGATGACTGTGTCCTAGGATGAGAGAAATAATAAGGCTTTTTGGAAACTCTTAGATACTTTCTGTGAGCAAATATTAATAGCAATTTCTGGCACGCAGAAACTCACCAAGACCCACCTATCAGAATGAGGACGTACCTGGATCACTTTGCCAGCATCAAACTTTAAATTCATTCATTCTGTGGGTTTTTTTTTTTTTCAGTTCCTGTGTTGGATAAAACACTCTGAACAACTGGCAAAAATCCCCAGATTTTTTTCCCTGCCTATGAAGAACTATTGTGATAGGAAGAACCGAATGAAAGACCCTGGAGTTCCCTGTCCCTAGTAAAAATAGTAAATCAAAGGCAATGCCATATCCCTGGGAGAATTTCGGATATTAATGCCACAGTTTGTGGCCTACCCAACAGATGTTTTTACTTGTTAAACAAAACGCCTTTTTTATTTTAAAGCTAGAAAACAACCACAGGCTTTAAGGAGACTGAACTCCTTTCCAGTACAGGTGACTAAATCTTAATTAGACTAAGCCCAAATCGAAGGACTTCAATTCTTCTTGCATTAATTGGTGCAGGTATGGGAATATGAAGTCTTTCTGGCCAATGAGATAAGAAGAAAGCCTGATAGGGGGCTGAAAGTATCCCGACATAATCTTAAAGAATGATAATGGATTATTGCTAGCATGATCAGATCACGGTTCTAATTGCAGCTGCTATTCTAGATATGTGCTGGGGCAAAATACTGCAGGCTCAGCCAGTTAGTATACAGCTATGGTGCTAGGAAATATCCTTTTCTACTTTCTAATAAACAGAGTACACCCAAAGCACCTTGCTTTCACCTGACAAAAACCAACAATGGTTGGAGCGGAGCATCCCAGGGGCAATGACTTGAAATTGACAATCGGTTCCTTCTGGATCCCTGGACTTGCCCTGGTTTCTGTCCTCTCTGAGACTTGATTCTATGGTTTTTGTTTTGATTCTGTGGCTATCCCATCGCTCTCTCATAAATTTCTTTTTTTGCTCTAGTTATTTAGAGTTCATTTCCATTGCTTGGATGAACTCTAACAGATAATCTCTTCCTATTAAAATATAACCCATATATTTCTTTCACATGTTTTTTGTTTTGCAGTTTTGTAATATATTCATGAATTATATTTTATGTGCTTATTTGATTTTGTCTCATGTCAGTTCTTTTTTACCACAACTTCCCAATTCTTTAATTCTTTAATTTTGATGAATCTCTCAATGTAATAAAATTCATCTTTAAGAAATTTTTCAGATGGTCTAATTCTGAGACCTTTTATATCTGAGAATGCCATTCTTTTGACATCACACATGATTACATCATTTCCACCCTCAAGTTTCTATGGCGATTTCTTTATGGTTTTATGGTTTTGTTATTGCACAGATGGCTGAGGCCAGTCTGATATTTTTCCACTGAAAATAACCATTTTTCTGGGTTCATATACTTGGAAATTTTCTCATATGTTTTGTTAGTGTTTCTGCTTCACTTGTTGTTTTTACCTTCTACAAAGTTAGCCTGGACTCTTGCAGTTGCTATTGACAGAACATCAACTTAAATTATACTGGTCAGAGTTCAGTTGTAGATAAAAGAATTCCCTCAAGCTAGTTTAAACAGAGTGGTACCTACTAAAGTATGTGAACTTGCTACAGATGATTGGAACAGGGAGTAGGGGGCTGGACTTCCAGTAATAACTCCAGGAGCTACGTCTAAATCTGTCTCAGCAAAGTTGCTGCTGCTGCTGCTGCACCGCTACTGACTCAACGACCGTGCTGCCTTCAGCCACAGGCTTTGCCGCCAGAGTAGGACGTTGTTGCCATCACTGCTGGTCACACAGAGCTGGGAACTGACTAGACGTCAGGGCTTCTGACAGAGCTACTGGAATAAAGTACCTAAATGCCTCTCTCCACTGTGCTGCCAGGATAGCCGCCTCACAGTGCCTAGGACCCCCTTCACGATCTCATTCAGATGCATCTATTTGGCAGATGCCATATCACATGCAGAAATCCTCACGCAAAAGGCACACTGGTAACGCGGACGTCAGCTTTCCAGCCTCTGGTGTACACGAAATCACATTACTGCAGGGTTGGAGTGGTGTTGAGTGAGCCACAGCTGCCACACTAATTAGAAGAATAAAGGAAACGTATGGACTCATGAATCTGGGAATTTCAAAGGGTAGAGCTGGCTCTAGACATGACTGGAGTCAGAAGTTCAAACCATGTCACCACCTTTCTTTCTTCCTATTTTTCAGTTCTGATTTTATTCATTTGACTAATATTTATTAAGTACCTACTATGTTCCAGACACTTTTCTAAGTGCTAAGAGGCCATAATGAACAAGACACACATAAATCTTTGCCTTCTTGGTGCTTACTTTCCTCTGCATTAGCTTTGATCTCTGGCACGCTCTCTAAAAATGGCAGGAAAAATAGCTCCCAGAAGCTGAAGCTTATAGGTTACTTAGTACTTGAAATATCACAAGGAAAAGGGGCTTTCCTCCCCCAGAATCCATATAAATTTCACACAGTAAAAAGATTCTAATTGGTTTTATTATGTGATGCACCCAAGACCAATTCAAGTATTGAGAGGCATGTACCATATGTCCACCAGATGTTGGAGAGGCTGTTCTCAAATAGAAAAGGTGCTGAAACAACAGAGTTGATGTCCATTACATTGCATTCTTAAACTTCCCAGGATCCTACCCACAAATATACATGCATACCTTTCCATACATTCATTTTAAAATGTATTCCCCCATGACAATGCAAATTTCTCTTCCACAAATGAAAACACACTCTCTTTCTCCCCAAAGGAAGAAATCCCAAAACTCACCAAGTCACCATATGCTATAAAGTCCAGGGTTCCAAATATGACTCTTCACCATCTAACAGCCTATGGATAAGTAAGAAATATTACTATCCCGGACATATTCAATATTGCAGTACCTGAAGTAAAACAGGAAACCACAACAGAAACTCTTATTTGGAAAACTGGAGGTCAGATTCCAGTGGACAGCACTCTACAGCATATACCTGTGCTGCTGGAAGAAAGGGCAAGGTGCCTGCCCTGGCAGCAGAGTGAGTTCTTTTGCATCATCAGTTCCATGAGCTAGTAACCAAAGCCAGAGATCTAGCAGGTCCTGATTTTTGAACCTAAAACCACTACCCCATGACTTTTTCTCTTTGCTATAGACCTTGATGTTCTGCCTACCCTCTATCCCATAGTTTAACTCCTCCCAGACTCTGCCCCTAAATGTGACCCAACCCCACAAGACTCAATAATCTTTCTTTAGACCATATCCCAGGTTTCTTTAGACCACATCCCAGTACTCTCACTAAATTCCGCTTCAGGTTCAAGTGGAGAATACCATTTGCTGTGGTTTAGATATCTGTCTCCTACCAACTTCATGTTGAAATTTGATCCCCAGTGTTGGAAGTGAGCCCAATGGGAGGTATTTGGGTTGTGGAGGCAGATTCCTCATGAACAGATGAATGCCTTCCTTTGAGGGCAGTGAGTGAGTGAGTTTTCACTCTATTAGTTCTTGCCAGAGCTGGTTGTTAAAAAAAGCCTGGCAGTGCCCCTCTCTCTTTTTCTTGCTTCCTCCCTCACCATGTGATCTGTGCACAGGCTGGCTCCCCTTCCCTTTCCACCAAGAGTGGAAGCAGCCTGAGGCTGCTAGAAGTAGATGCTGGCACTATGCCTCTTGTGCAGCAGGTTTGTGACCTTCATATGTCCAGCTCCTTCTTGTGACTAAGACAAAAGTTCAGGCCGGGCACAGTGGCTCATGCCTGTAATCCTAGCACTCTGGGAGGCCGAGGCGGGAGGATCACTCAAGGTCAGGAGTTCAAAACCAGCCTGAGCAAGAGTGAGACCCCATCTCTACTACAAATAAAAAGGAAATAATTGGACAACTAAAAATACATAGAAAAAAAAACTAGCCGGGCATGGTGGCACATGCCTGTAGTCCCAGCTGCTTGGGAGGCTCAGACAGGAGGATTGCTCCAGCCCAGGAGTTTGAGGTTGCTGTGAGCTAGGCTGATGCATCTAGCCTGGGCAACAGAGTGAGATTCTGACTCAAAAAAAAAAAAAAAGATAGAAGTTCAGCTGGCATCTCTTCAGAGATTTTCTCTACCCACCTAGAAAGTAATCTTCATATGGCTGAAGTCTCCTCACCTTTAAGGTAGTGGCTCAGTGACCACCTTATCTCAGGAAGCGACATCCCTAGCACACCTACTCAAATGTAATTTCCATGAGGACAAGGACATCAGCTAACTTATTGACTTCTGTATTTCAGAGCCTGCACATAGTAGAAGCTGAAGAACCTGTGTTTAGTGGATGAATGTTGAATGAACTAAAGCCATTCTCATCGTCAGGCAATGCGCAGAAACCCCTCAAGCCTCAGCCACCAGGGAAAAAGGCTCTTGGATCATGGTTGAAAGGACAAAGGTGACAGAGTCAGAGGGATCTTCAGGGATGGCCATTTTCTGGGCCCCTTACTTTGCCTTCCATGTTACTACAGCTCTACTGGCCTAAGAGTGTTCATCAGTTCTTTAATTTAATAAACAAATAATTAGCCCCAAGGGGGTATGAAATCCCATTTTAGTCAGAGGCTATATTCTCCAGCTACATAGAAGAATCCTTTTGTAGAATGAAGCAACATAGGGGAAAAGAAGAAGAGGGGGATGGGAAGACAGAGAAGGATAGGAAAGTAGAAGGAAGAAAAGAAGAAAAAGAGGAAGAAGAAATCAGAGCCAAGAGTTGGAAAGACAAGAGAATAACAGGCAGCATCCGGCCACATCTCATGTGTTAGACTTTGCAATTATATGAACCAACATGTTACCTTTGGAGCTAAACTAATTTATGTTGGTTTGAGGGACTTTCAACTGAAAAAGTCCTGACTCAGTTAATAAAAAATCTCATAATCAAGTTATCTCTACATTTATTTATTAATATGCTTTTTAAGGACATGGTTCAAAAATTCACATTCTGATTTTTTTTCCTTTGTCATTTCTGTTTTAATCCTTTCCTTGAGGTTTTGAAAAAGCTAAAGGGTAGAAAAAACTTTGCAGGGGTGATTCTCACAGTTTATTTTTGCTGTGTTTCTCTAAATTTCCTTACATGTTTATGTTAGATACTACTGTGGGTCTCATGTTATCCACAGAATCTTAAAAGGGATTATTAGCATAGCTGTGGCTTTCTCCCTTTAAAATAAAGCCCATCTAACTTGGAATTTGTATTCCTTAAGGGACCAACTTTTTCCAGATATGCATAATGCTAAATATTTTAATCAAATATGTGATCAAAAATATTTTCCATTTTACTTCTTTTATTTATTTAATGGATTCATGTTACCCATTCTTTTTGGAAGAGAATATTAATTTAGAATAAAAGCATAGCTTTTATATTCTACAATATGAGAAAACACCTTATTTCTGGGACATATAAAATGTCACTCTGTGCATTGTTTGGTATAGTAGTGTAGTAGTGTAGTTCAGATCAAAATCAAGAATGGATTTTAAATTATGTATGCTAATATTAATTTAATTTTTCCTGGATATCTCTGTCACATTTAAAGGGTTCAGTTTAGGGCATGTCTTGAGCAGGTTATATAGATTCTTTTAGGATTCTCACATTGTTTCAACTCTCTCTCACTCCCTGATATGGTCAGATAGTCCCCCATGTCTGTATTTTGAATCCCACAGCTCTAAGCTCAGGGAGTGGTTCCTGAGCAAGGTTGGTTCAGTATCAGGCAACAAGTTCTATTCCGACTGCTGGTCTCTGGCCTTTCTGCCTAAGCCTTGTCTGCCTTTTCTTCCATTGCTGTTTTCCCTCCCCAGATTTGCACACCTTCTGGTTCTTATCTTCCCTCTGGGGACTGGCCTTCTACCGGCTCTATTGCATAGCTAGTGCTGACTTCTCTGCTAATGCATGTTCTGGCTTCTTTTGCTCCAAGGTTGCTGATCCCTGACTACTTTTTAATCTTTCTAAGTCTTGCATTCAGTGACACTCATTTGTGGTCCAAAATCCCGGTGCTGATTCGTCACATCTGTTGCCAACACTTAGAGACAATCAAGTAGAGAAGCTCAGACAGAGAGGATCAGAAACCAAGAAGAAAGACACAAACTACTAAAACTGACTCAAGAAGAAATAGAAAATCTGAATGAACTATAACAAGGAGATTGAATTAGAAGTTTTTTTGTTTTGTCTTTTTTTTTTTTTTTAATTCTGACAAAGAAAAACCCAGGCCCAGATGTCATCACCACTGAATTTTACTAAACATTCAATGAAGAATTAATAGCAATTCTTCACAAACTCTTCCAAAGAATAAAAGAGGAGAGAACACTTTCCAAATCATTCTGTGAGGTCAGTATTACCTAGATACCAAAACCACACAAATATATCATAAGAAAAAAAAACTATAGACCAATATCTCTTATGAATATGGATGCAACTAGGCAAGAGAAAGAAATAAAAGGCATCAAGATTGGAAAGGAAGAAGTAAAACTATTTTCAAAGATGACATAATCTTGTATATAGAAAATCATTAAGAATCCACTAAAAAAATTCTAATTAATAAATGAATTCAGCAAGGCTACAGGATATAAGATCAACATACAAAAATTAACTATATTTCTATGTATTTACAATGAGCAATCCATCCAAAAATAAAATTAAGAAAATAAGCTATTTATAATAGCATCCAAAAAACCTTAAGAATAATTTTAACAAAAGAAGTGTAAAACTTATACTCTGAAAATTAAAAACATTCTGTAAAGAAATTAAAGATCTAAATAAATAGAAAAACATCCTATGTTTATGGATCAAAACACTTAACATTGTTAAGGTGTTAGTATTCTCTAAACTGATCTACAGATCCAGTCCAATTCCAACGTTATTTCAGATGAATTTCTTTTACAAACTGACAAACTGATTCTAAAATTCATATAATGTCATTAATCCCTAGGGAGATGCAAATCAAAGCCATAGTGATGGCTCTATTTCATTTATCAAGGAAAAAGAAAAGTAGAAAAAAAACAAAGCCACAGTGAGATACCACTTCATACCCACTAGGATGGCTAGAATGAAAAGGTCAGATAACAAATGTTGGTGAAGATGTGGGAAAAATTAGAATGCTCAAACTCTGCTAGTGAGAATTTAAAATGGCGCAGCCGCTTAGGAAAACAGTCTGTGAGTTTTTCAAACTATTAAACATAAGATTACCACATGACCTAGCAATTCCACTCCAAAGTATATGCCCAAGAGAAATGAAAATATATGTCCACACAGGCACTTGTACCCAAATGTTTATGGCAGCATTATCGTAAGAGCCAAAAGGTGGAAATAATCCAAATGTGTCATCAACTAACAAATGGATAAACAAAATGTATATTCACATAATGGTATATTATTGGGCCCTAAAAAGTAACAAAGTACCGTACTGAGACATTACTACAACATAGATGAACTTTGAAAACATCATGGTAAGTGAAAGAAACCAGTCACAAAAGACCATATACTATATGATTCCACTTATATTAAAAAGTTCAGAATAGAGAAATCTATAAAGAAAAAAGTAGATTAGTGGCTACTTAGGGTGGGGGGAAGAAGGGGTGGAGGATGAGAAAGGGGACAGCCCCCCAAAGCACGGGGTCGGGGGCTGCTTCTTGAGATGATGAAAATGTCCCAGAATTGACTGTGGTAATGGTTATGCATATTTGTGAATGTACTAAAAACCACTGAATTTTACACTTTAAAGGGTGAATTGTATGGTATGTAAATTATATCTCAATAAAGCTATTAAAAACAGACAAACAATAACCAAATCCACCCAAGGATTATATTTGATGACTTCTGAAAACATTAAAAAGCTTTTAACTTCTAGTACAGATTCCTGAAGTTTTAGCTTTATGGATCTGTTTATTTTGCAATTAAAAAAGGTTAAAGGAGCATTCTCAAAAATTGTTATTTGGGAACTTAAAATTTCTAGTTATGACTCTAAGCACAAGAACAGCACCTGTCACATCTTTCAAAGGAGAATTTATTTGCCTTATTAACAAATCAAGAGTACTAAGTTTCTATCAAGAAAGCAGAATAAAGAAAAAAGGTTAAATGGTTTATTTGCTCATTGTTTAGAGAAGTATGTTAGTGAGTAATAGGTTTAAACTTTCTTAAGAGTTACTAGCATTTCAAGTTCTTAAAAAAGGAATAATGCATTTAAGTCCATTTAAAACTGCTAAGAGTGACATCAATGACCATAAAGTAGAAGCTGAATGACTATTTCAAGTTAAAATTAATTACTAGAACAACTACTGGCTATCAGCAATGAAATTAAATACAGAGTTATTGAGTTAGGGATAAAAAGAAAAGAAAAATACAGATCCTGAGGAAGGAGCTATAACAATATCTAGATCAGAGGATAACGGCTCAGTGAGGCTATTTTTTAAAGATATCCTGATGTGCTATTGGAATTTAAAAAGTCAGCACAAGGCTATTAGAAATAAGACAGCTGATGTTGATTTTTCTATTAGGAGGCAAAAGTGGAGAAAGGAGAAAAAGAAAAGCATATATGAAATACTTAACTAAGCATTAAAAAATTTGATGATTTTGATCAGATCATTTTTTCTAATTTTTTTCATATGTTTACTAATGGCTGGATGTACAAATGGACAACAATTTTTATCATGTAATAAAATAATTTTTAAAAATAATAAGGTGGGCCAGGCGCGGTGGCTCACACCTGTAATCCTAGCACTCTGGGAGGCCGAGGCAGGAGGATCGCTCAAGGTCAGGAGTTCGAAACCAGCCTGAGCTAGAGTGAGACCCCGTCTCTACCAAAAATAGAAAGAAATTAATTGGCCAACTAGAAATATATAGAAAAAATTAGCCAGACATGGTGGCGTATGCCTGTAG
>CAUYRT010031084.1:0-16849 GCA_963574885.1 Lepilemur ruficaudatus
GGTGCAGGAAGTGTGTCTCAACCATCCCTGAGTCCCTGGGGTCTAGCAATGCATCTCATGTACAGTGGTGCCCAGAGAATGTTTGCTGGACTGAACTAAGTACAGACGTGAGCATGGGCAGATTGATCTCCAAAGGAGTACTAATTAGTGAAGGAGAGGAAGGGGGGGAAGGAGGGGAAGGAGGAGAAAGAGGAGAAGGAGGAGAAGAAGGAGGAGGAGGAGGAGGCGGAGGAGGAGGAGGAGGAGGAGGAGGAGGAGGAGGAGGAGAAGAAGAAGAAGAAGAAGAAGAAGAAGAAGAAGAAGAAGAAGAAGAAGAAGAAGAAGAAGAAGAAGAAGAAGAAGAAGAAGAAGAAAGAAGAAGAAGAAGAAAATATTCAGCATGTCATCTGAATGGGATATGAATCAGGTCCTGACCCTGGGATCTGCTTTAGATCTTGGAGGGGAAATTTTACGCCTTTAATATAAAACAAGATGGAGGTCTTAAGCCCATTATCTTTCATCTAACACTCATCTCTCTGTCATGGTCAAGTGTGGATCAGTGTCACCTGTAAAATCAGTGCCACTTGCAGGAATGCACCATATATTAGCAGGACTCTGCTCTGAGGTCGATGCCTGATGCCATCAAAGGCTCAATTCATTGGCCAAATGCAAATCAATTGTTTTAAATTTGAATTCAAGCCACCAGCAGAAAGGTTGCTGGTTCTGTTTCTTTCTTGACTTTCTGTCACTTGTGTGAAGATTTTCAGACAATGGATGTCTCGATGGAGATGGATTTGCACTTCCTTTTCCACCTTACAGAGAGTAGCAGAAAGGGTCCCATGCTCTCCCTGGAAGGCTGAAAGCTGCAATAACTCTTACTCTCCCTTGGCTAGGTGACAGCTTGACAGCGAACATTTAACTCTGTGCCAAGCACAATATTAAAGCCTTTTAAATGTATTAATGCATTTAATCCTCTCAACACCTTTATAAAATAGATTCTATTATTGGTCCTATTCTCTGGTTGAGAAAATTAAAGCATACAGAAATTAGATTAGCTTGTCCAAGGCTATGTAGCTTATGAGAGGCAATCTGGCTCCAGCGTCTATGCTCTGAACCACAGCCCAGTATGGCCTCCTACTCCTCTGAAAGAATCTAGGCTCACAGGAAAAGGCAACAACACTTGCTTTTGTTCCCATCTGGTGAACTGGTGTTCTCTCTGTAAGAGCCCAGTTAGTTGGAAGAAAAGACCGTTGAAACTAGAAAACTATTCTTTAGAAGATTAAATATCCATCATGTGTGTCCTTAGACAAGTCATTAGCCTATTCTAAGTTGCAGTTCCCCACCCAGGAAGGGAGGATCATCTTACCTGCCCATCATGAGAGTGACTGTGGTCAGTTTCAGAATGAGGAACAGTGGGAAAGAGCATGGCCTGAGAGAGGGAGACCCAAGGCCCAGGTCTGGCTCTGCCTCTGATTTCCATATGCCTAAGAAATGCTCTTGAACCTCACCAGCCCTCCTGGATGCAGCTGCAAAACAAGGACACTTGGCCTCTAACAGTAACCACCCCCCCCCCATGCTAATGCTCTCCATTTTCTGTGAAATGAAGAAAAAACAGGCATTGTTCAGCTTGTTGGGGTGCTGTTTCTTTATATTGTGTATTGACATTGCCATTGGCCATGGCACACCAGACCGTCCAGCCTGGGCCCATCACTTGGTGCAGCTTGAGGTCTCATTACGACATGCATAGGCCAATGACACCCTACCCACATGTGCCTTCAGCGTGACACTAGCCAAGCCTTCAGTGTGAACCACTAGCTGAACCACTAGCACCCTCAGGGGCCCCAAATCATTTTTGGTGAAATGAGTTCATTACAATCTCTTCCACTTTAGAGATCTTATAATTCTGGAAGAAACCTAGCATTTGTGGAGGACCTAGCAGAGCATAAATAAATCTTTTAGTAAACTCAAATTGCACTCAATAACCTAGACACTTCAAGAGAATACCATGACCACATGGTTTATAGTTACACAAATTCAAAGTTCTGCAAGTCAAATTATGCTGCATGGCGTAAGAGGATTAGATTATCACATGGAAGGTGGTCCTGCACCCTCCCTGACATTAAAAGGGTGCCCCTACTGGCGTTTCCATACTCATAAGCTGCCATTTTGTTGATTTCACAAAAACTGTGACCAAGGGCTTGACTTTGGGGCCACTGGTGTTCTAGGTTGTTCTCACCTGACTTCTTGGGAGGCTCTGACTCTCCCACTACCTGTGCTCCAATCCTAAAATAGCAACTTGACCCTCAGCCCTTAGTCCTGGATGTGCGCCCCAGACATTGTGGCCATACCGCATTTCCAGCCTCTCCAGGGAGGTGCTGCTCCATCGGTCATGGGCCCAGGTGAGCACTGACACAAGCCTGTTACACCCTTGGACATGAAAATCTTCCTAAAGCAGATTAAGCTACCCTGCCTTCTTTACAGAGTAGAATGAATTCTAGTTAGACTTTTTATTTAGAGGCAACTGGAGATAGACTCAGAGAATGCAGAATGCTCAGCGTGTGTGTCTTAGTCCATTGTGCTGCCATAGCAAAATACCTGAGACTGGGTAATTTATAAAGAACAGAATTTATAGTCTCACAGTTCTGGAGGCCAGGAAGTCCAAGATCAAGGTGCCAGCTGGTTTGGTGTGGGCGAGGGTCTGCTCCATCCATGGTGTCTCCTCATGGTGGCATCCACACCTGGCAGAAGGCAAAAGGGACAAAAGAGGACAAGCACTGTGTCCTCACATGGAGAAGAGCACAAGCAGGAACTCTTCCTCCCGTTCTGTAAGGCACTAATGCACTCACGAGGGCAGAGCCTTCATGGCCTAATCACTTCCTACACATTATCACCATGGGGATTAAGTTCCAACATGAGTTTTGGAGGGGACACATTTAAACCATATTAGTGAGTTTTCTGTGTGGATGCTCAATATTTTCAGAACTGTAGAGCTAGAAGACCTTAGATTTCACCCAACACAGTGTCTCATTTCCTCTTTGTTGGCACCAGTTTGACACGTAAGTGTTCTTTGAATGAAAGAAAGCATAAATGAATTAGCACTGAGCTGTAATTCACTAATTCCCTCAAAAGCTAAGAAAGTGGTTACGGCTGTTTGCCCCTTTCTCCATAACCGCAGACTACTATAACTCCCTGAGGTTGTGTCTGCTTTCTATAAGGACCTGTCTCTTCCCTCTTTGGGGCTCCAACTGCTGCAATTGCTACCTTCTGTGCCTACCTCTGGTGGCAACTTCTCTTTTCCCATCACCAATTCTAATCTATTGATTGCCCAGAAATCAGATAACTAATTGTCCTGCAGTGGTACAAAAAGTAAAGGTACCCAGATTTTGAGATAGGACAGAAGAGGTTTTCCCATTGACAAAGGACTTGAATTTCTGTGCATCAAGAAAGAGGGACGTTAGCTGGGACTTAACCTTTTACTCATTCACTCATTCAATTTTCATTTGGTTCCAAACATCTGGGACAACCAGGCACCTAGATTTTAACAAAGCAAAATGTCTCTCTAAAAGTGAAATAGTTGCTAGACTAAATAAAAGTGAAATAGTTGCTAGACTAACCCATGAAAACCAGTTCTATTTGATGGACTTCACATGACTTGAATGGATTTTCAGGGGCCCTCTCAATTTGTTTTGTTGTCATCCTACAGTCTAAATGCAGAAGAGGCAAAAGAAGATTATCATTTTTCAGCTCTATGTTCGTGTGATTTTAGGAAAGTTTTTGTCTCTGGATTTCTTTAATACTGATTGCTTCCAAGAAGTAAATTGAACCTGCTTTTGAATTTTACTCACCTGGCACCATCAAGGCAGGACTGAGGCTCCATTAACATTTCTCCCTATTGATACTTCTAATCAAGGAACACTATTAATATAGTACTGAGGCCAACAATGTGTATTTTCCAAAAAAGAATTGCTAATAAGGCCTTGGTTCAATAATTTTCTTCCTGGGGTTTTTCACCATCGATACCTGGTGGTATGTGGCAATAAATTCAGGTGAGCGAGTCCCTGAATACCTGGAGCAGCCAGTCTCATGACTTTCGAGCCAGCTGTCCCCGACTCCTGTGCCTGCTGGCTGCTGTGACTGTGATAGAGTCACATCCTGATGTCTAAATATATAAATGTGCAAAGACGGTTAACTAGGACTTATTTGTGCCTTGGGAATTAAAAAAAGTAATTAACTGGTATTTTTAACGCATTTTCTCTTTACAGGATGATCTAGTTAAATGGTTCAGTTATAAGATCAGGGAATTTGGTACCTTTTGAAATAGCCCATCTTAAGTGGTTCCAAAGTTATCTTAATGGGCTGATGGCTTGTGCGTCGCCGTCTCCTGGTGAAGCGAAGGGAGAGGGCGAAGTTGACAGGGGAGCAGGTGGAAAAAGACCTGAGGGCACAAGGGAGCAAAAAGGGTCATCTCAACACCAACCGTGGTCAAGCCAGAGGTAAGCAATTTACTCCCTGGGCGTGAGAATGTATTTAAAATATTATTTCAGATTTATAAAAAAAATGTCCTATCACCAAAGTAATTGAAATACCCAATTTGCAATATGTAAGGAATAAAAATATCTCTAATTTCTTTAGACATCAAGGTCCAAATTCCACATTTGGATCTATTGGTCAGTCCACACTGTTAGTTTAGGGGTCGGAAGAGTTCTGGGTAAGGTGCATAATAATGTATAAAATGTGCACAATAACTCGGCCCTGGGAAAAAAGAGAGAGCATGAGTGAGGCCAGCCTCCAAGATGACTCCCAGCCTCCAAGATGACCCCCAGTGATCCCACCTCCTGGGCTTCATGCCCTGCCCAGTCCCCTCCTACCTTATACCAGGGTTGCTCTATGAGACCAGCACATTACAGAGAAGTGATGGTGTGGCACTCTCTCTTTCTCAAATCATTTGCTTTGGGGGACAGTAGCTGGCACGGGAGGCCCACGTGGCAAGGAACGGAAGCCTCCTGCCCATGGCCACGTGTGTGATCTTAGAAGTGGGTCTTCTAGCCCTGTGAAACCTTATTATGGCTGCAGCCCTGGCCAACACCCTGACTGCCTGCAGCCTCATGAGACACTGTTCCTAGATTCTTGTCACTCAGAAACTGTGTGCTCTAATAAACGCTCTATGTTTTTAAGCCACTAAATTTTAGGGAATTGTGTTACAGAACAATCTGTAAGTGATTCAGAATATGAAGATATGAATTGGAACACAAATGTGTAGACATGTTATTAGGGATAATTGGAATGTCACTGTGGGTCATTTCTGCCCTCTCACATCTTGGGGTGATAACACCCTTTGTCCTCTACTTCTTCCTGTCCCTGAAAATTCTGCTCAGGCCCTGGCTTCCAGGAAGCCTGTCAAGCTAGCCTCTTTGCTTTTCATTAGCTTTATTTACGGGGGTGCATCTTATTAAGGCTTGTGGGGGCCCAGCTCATACGGCAGCTTTAGGCCTGATGCCTTAGGACATAAGCTCTCAGGACAGGAAAGACCCTGGGACCCAGAGGATGTCTCATTGCCAGCACATTGTGGCTGCTGGGCCCTCGATTTGTATGCGCATTTCTGAGGAATTATAATTGGTTGGGGCAAGAATGTATAGAAACCCTGCACCAAAGAACCCCACCCACTGCTGTCTTTTGCTGCTATGTCACCCCTATAGATGGGAGAAGCACTCCTGTGAAGGTGACATCTCCTTGGACTAGATGCTAGGAGACAAGTGACCTGTGACATGAAAGCAGGCTTTAGCCAAACAAATGAGAGCATCAGCCAGAGTTCACGCAGGAAACAGAAAGCATTCCATTTATATTAAGCAGATAATCATTTAATATGAGAAACTGATGCTTACAAAATTGATGAAAGGTCTGAGAGAATGTCCTGTAGACTGGATCTCTGGGCATGATGCCCTGAGCATGCACAGCAATGCCCAGCTGACCAAGCACAGAAGGTGGGAGTCAGGAGGCCCGCGTGGACCTGTAGAATGCAAGGTGCAATCCAGGGCTAAGGAGGCCACTGCTGCTCTGTTGTAGCCCCCTCAGCATCTGCAGAGCTGGTGTATGCACCTGCATCTCTGCTTGGCAGCCCCAGGCGCCACACCATGCTTCCTGCAGCATTAGCCAAACCCTTTGGATGATCGCCCTAGTTTTAGTTCCATCTTCCAAATCTCATACAAGTATGTCTAGTGGACAGAATTTCATTCTCAACCAGAACCCTAGCTGCCAGGAAGTCTTAGATATGTAGGTTTTAGCCTTCCAGACCCTGAAATTCAGAAAGGCACATTTCAGAGAGGTTGGAATCAATGCCAAATGTAGACTGACCTTTTCTAATGCAGAGAGTGAGCACCTAACACCATTGCTTGGCTTGTCTTCCTTCTAGGTGTAAAATGACAGGAATCTAGGTGTGCTCAAAGGAGCATCTGGACTGCAGAAGTAAAAGATGTCTTCTGGGCCAGGCGCAGTGGCTCACACCTGTAATCCTAGCACTCTGGGACGCAGAGGTGAGCGGATCGTTTGAGCTCAGGAATTCAAGACCAGTCTGAGCAAGAGCGAGACCCTGTCTCTACTGAAAAAAAAAAAAACAAAGAAATTAGCCAGACAACTAAAAACATATAGAAAAAATTAGCAAGGCATGGTGGCGCATGCCTGTAGTCCCAGCCACTTGGGAGGCTGAGGCAGAAGGATTGCTTGAGCCCACGAGTGTGAGGTTGCTGTGAGCTAGGCTGATGCCAGGCACTCTAGCCGGGGCAACAGAGTGAGACTCTGTCTCAAAAAAAAAAAAAAAAAAAAAAAAAGATGGCTTCTGCACCATGGAGGTGGCTGGAGGCAGAAGGTGTCCTCTTAGGGGATCCCAAGTGAAGATGAAGGAAGCTAGTCTTATCATCTACATTATCTAATTTCCATTTTCTTCTTCCCCTTTTGCTATTCTCACACCTTTAATAATGTCTGATATTTCAGCTGGACTCATCTGGAATTAAGAGATTTGTGTGACCACATTAGGGACAAAGCACATAAAGGGAAACAGGATGGTGGCAGCAGTGATTATAGTGAAAGACTCTCAAGGGGAAGTGAACCTTGGAGAAATTTTTAGTCCATTGAGGCTGCTGTAACAAAATACCATAAACTAGGTGACTTACAAACAACAGAAATTTACTTCTCCCAGTTCTGGTGGCTGGGAAGTCCAAGTTCAAGGTGCCAGCGAATTTGATATCTGGTTTCCTGGTTCATAGACAGCAGTCTTTTTGTTGTGTTCTCACAAGGGAGAAGGATGGAACAAGCTTTCTGTGGCCTCTTTTAAAAGGGCATGAATTTCATTTTTGAGGGCTCCACTCTCACGACCTAATCACGTCCCCAAGGCCTCATCTGCTAACACTATTGCCTTGGGGGTTACAGTGTCAGTGTGAATTTTGTGGGGATACAAACATTCAGATCATAGCATGGAATAAGAGTCAGCCACATTCTCTGCCTAGAGACCCTCCCTCTGTGCTCATCTCCCAGCATAGAGGCTGGGCTTTATAAAAGGAGGGTTCCTGACAGCCAGAGAACACAGCTCGGACTCCTTTCCCACCCCCATTCAGAATGGAAATTAAGCAAGTCTCTTAGCAGCTTTGGCCCCAGCCACCTCATCCCCAGCCATCAGGAGTCCAGGCTCGGTGTTTATAGCAGAAGAATGGCTAGTGAGGAGTGGGAGCCTGGCTGAAACCTCTGCCATCTCCCTCAGTGCCTCTGGGCTGTGGAGGGGAGATCCCCTGGGAATACAGTGAGCAACAAGTATTGTCAGAATAGGGCAGGTTACCATCAGGGCAACAGCCAGGGGCTCATCCGAGACCAGGGTGGCCAGCATCGGGTGGTGGTGGCTCCTGGAGAGTCCTTGCTCCGAAGATGGTCTTAGGTGTCCATGCATTTGCCCCCTCCCCTCTCAGACCCAGGCTCTTTTAGGGAGAGGGCCCCATCTCAACCTGCCAGCTGTCAGTATCAGAGCCTGACACTGGAGGTTTCACCAGCTGGAGTGGGAGGTGAGCTCTTCTCCGTAAGAGCACCTTGGAAGTCACCAGGGGGTTACAAAAATGGAAGGGATTATCATTGAAATATAATTTCAACAAAGATGGTACAAGGCCCGGTCCCGCTATGATGAAATGTGTCATTAAATATAGAAATAGATCAAGCACCTTCCCACTGAGATCCTCCGGTACCAAGTATCTAGGTGAGAAGCTGAGTAGCTGTGAGAGCTCACAAAGTGTGAAGGAGGTGGGAGGGGAAAAAATCCCTCACTAGGGAGATATACTTAACTAGACTTATAAATAGCCCGATCACAGCTCGTTTGATTAATTTGGGGAAAAGGAGTAAAAGTGTTCTGCCAATTCATCAGACTTCATGCTTTCAAAGCAGTTGCTAATGTAAATATTAGCATCCAAAATGAACAAATTGTCTTTGGTAATTAAATGCCCTAATTTACAGGTTCCATTAGCAGAGAATAGAGATAATTTTCCCCTTAAATTAACTTTTCTCCCCTTCTCCCTTCCCCTGTTTCAACCTGATAAGGCAAGTGGAAGTGTGTGGTGCAGAAGCAGGAGGGAGCTTGCGCTGTCATGCTCTGGGTGCAGAGGGCTGGGTTAGTCCCTGAAGACAGTGCCCAGGAAGAGTGGGCGAGTGCCCACCCCCAGGAGCTCAACTCCCAGTAGGTACATAGGGCGAGCTCCACACCGAGAAATGGCCATTCCAGGGGCTGGCAGCCTTGACCTGCAGTTGGGGTCAGGAGTTCTCCCAGTGACTGTGGGACATCTACCTTCTGTCATCTCTCCCTACAGTAGGAAGTGTCCCTTGGAAACCTGCACTGGGGCGGGGTAGGGGCAGGTGCAGAGGGTGACCAATGACCTGGGCCCTGCACCTGGCCCCAACTGCTAAGTCGTGCTATTTGGTCTTTGCAATACCTCTCCCTTTCAGAATCTCTCCTATCCCACAGAACTCCCTTAAGGAGCCTAAGCTTGTGCCCTAAGGCTCAAACCCTGCGGTGGACTGCTCTCCGTGAAACTGGCTGATAGCCACCGAAGGCTAGTCATGGGGCTTCGTATTCTCGTTGGGGCTGGAGATTCAAGGACCAGCATCACAGTGTGTTGGCGGGGGGGGGGAGATGTTCAGACAGGAGGGCCTAGCTTCACCCCTCAACTCAGATCCGATTTCCTACTGTTCTATTTTATTTATTCAAACAGCAGCCCTGTCTCCTGTGTGTCCCTTCACAAGCTGGGGCTGCAGGAGGCAAGTGAGAGGCCTAGGTACACAATTTAAGAAAACACAGGGTCAACACTTGCATAGATCTCAGGGCTGGTGGGGGAGGGCTGGAGAGAGCCTCTGGCCCAGCCCACTGACGTCTGGGGATGAGGCAGCTGGAACCTAAGATGCTCAGGCTGGATGTAGACCTGGATGGGTGCCATGGAGGGACATGGAAGGGACTTACAGATGGGCTTAGTGGTTGAGCTCTTTGCTCTTTAATAATTCCCCACCCCCAGTCCTGAGAAGGCCCACAGTGAAGCTAAGACCTCCCACTGTTCCCCCAGGGCCCCAGCACATGGGCAAAGGGAGGAAAGCACAGACAGTGGCTTTGAGGGGAGACTGGTTATTAAGGGGGTTGTGGGGGTCACCAGAGCCCTTGGCCTGGCTGCACGGGATCTCAGTGAAATGTCCTCATTCGTAAAAAAAAATAATTATCAAGAACTCAATAGGTACTCACACACCAAGAACCTACCATGTGCCTAGACTATTCTAGGTGTGGGTAAGAGATGGGGAAGCAGACAAGTGTGAGACACCAGGTTTGCTCTTGAGGCATTGGCAGGACTGTCAGGAAGAAAGAGAAAGGTGTGACAAGCTAGTGAGCTGTGTAAGTCAGGACCTGCTGGGAGAGGGATCTGTGCGGCCACGTGAGCAGGTGTATCAGTCAGAATAGGCTAGGTTATGTTGCAGTAACAAATCACCCCATGCTGTCCACAGCTCATGACAGCAACAGTTTATATCTGACTAATTTCTAGCTCACTCTACGTGGGCAGCTGTGTTCTGTTCCATATCATCTTCACTTTGGAACCCAGGCTGATGGAGCAGTCTTTATCTAAGACATTTCTGCTTGTCGTGTTAGAGAGAAAACAGCAAAGGTAAAAGCAAAGGAAAGGACAGGAAGTATTTGTGAATAATAATAATACAGTCTTCTATAGCAGAGAAAGATTCCCAGGGAAGAAACGGTGTCATGTGGGTCTTGAAAGACAAATACAATTGAAAGAAACCATTAACCCATAGAGACAGCATATTCTAACAACCAGAAGTGTGGGCTCTGGGGGTAGACTGCCCTGGATTAAGCTCTCTTTACCTCAGTTTTCTCATCTGTGATATGGGAATAGTAATAAAACATTCAATATGGTTGGTGTGAAGCTAAATTAATTAATACAAATAAATTTGAGAAGGATGGTGCCTGGAACATAGTAAATAAATACCAGAAATATATATTAAGTAACTAACAGCTCTAATTATTATTTCAGATTCTGTGTAATCCCAAAGTAATAAAGATTCAAGGTGCTTTTGGAGGGCAATGCTGTAGAAAACATGCTTCTAGAAGTTACAGTTATAGAGCTTCTAGAAGCTTCTAGGAGTTACAGTGAATGAGAGTAGCAAATAAGCCCCAAAGATGGGGAGAATGGAGCCTGCTTATGGAGGACCATGGATGCTGTGCTGGGAGGTTTGGACTTGACACCCACCCCTTCCCACCCCCATCCCTAGCAACCCTAGCTTCTTGTTTCCCAGGAAACCCTGTTTTGCCAATAGCACCCAGAGCACTAAAATGCAACCCAAGCAGTCCAAGTGAGCCTCAGTCCCTCTCTCCACCCAGTGGAGCATAGACGATCTGGCTGGTATTTAATTAGTTTGCAATATTACGTATCTTTTAAATCTTTTAATCCATTTAACAAAAAAAAAAAAAGTTAAAACACATACACACAACTAACCAACTAACAATAGCCCCAATTTGTGTGTTGTCTGACTGGGAGTAATATTCATGTCTACATGAGGATGGCATGTAATTAACATGTCATAATCAAAATGACTAAGTTTGACACATTATAATCACTGCATGGAGATTATAGCATAGCCAGGGGCGATCCACACAGCCTATCTTAATATCATTTGCATAATGAAAGCATGGTGGCAGTAATAGCTTTTTTCTCTTGTTATCATAATTTCACCCAGGGCTGCAAGGGGCTCCCACACTGTCAGATGTTGCCTGGTAAAAGTCATTGTGACTTGAAGAAGGCTGCAAAAGTGACCCAGAGGCTTCCCCTTGGAAAAATAGCTCCACGGCTGGCCCCTGATAAACAGAGCGGGGCAATGCCAGGACAAACTTCCCAAAAACTCTCCTACAAACCCATACCCAGAGGTATTTGGACAACCAGCTCTCCCCATGCCCCTTGCTTGCTAAGGATGTGAGATCCCCTTCTGATCAATAGCAAGTGCTGACCGCTTAGACCCCAGGCAAACATGGCCAGGTACATATATCCCCCAAGCAGACCCCTTGCAGTTTGACAGTTGCCCACATGGGGTTCTTGTCCACCGAGGGCTATGATGCTGACCCTAGAGGGCAAAGTCAGGGGTCCGAGAGCCACACAGGGCGATCAGTCAACTTCCCTTTCATGGTCACAGAGCATCACCTGGGTGAGTGCCTCATGGAACTAATCAGGTGAGAAAGAACGTGGGAGAAACACCCGTGAACACGGTGTCCCCGCCTCCCCTAATTGCCACAGGTCCCATTTACACCTGCCCTCCTTCCAGCTCCCTGCGCAGCCTGGCTCTGTGGTCCCAGCCAGGCACCATTCTCTCTATCAACCTCCACTCTGTCCTCCTGCTCCTTCCCTCTCACCTCCGGCTGCCCCTGCCCGTGCTCCGGCCTTCCTGAAACCTCAGCTAGAGAGCCCCTTCGTTAACCTACTGTCTCCTCTCAGACGCAGCAGTACCTTCCAAAGTGCTTTTCACACTCATTGCATTTCCATTTCAGAGAATCATATTCTTTAGCACAGGTGGAATTTTTTGACTAGGGCCTGGATTTGGAAATAATATCCCTCACACAAATTTAAAGCATAAAAAATACTCACACTCACTTCTAACAGAGGAAGAGGAAAAACTAGTAACTTTACAGTGGAGAACTATGGCAGATGTCACCTTAACCAAGTGATCAGTCAGGTGGACATCATGTACCCTTGACACTATAAGATGAAAAGGGCACTTTGTCTCTGTGGTGTTCCTCCCCCAAACCCCAAACCCCAGGCTAATCATGACAGAACATCACACAAACTCAAACTGAGGGGCATCCTTTAAAATACTTGACCAGAACTGTTCAAAAGTGTCAAGATCATGGGAGGAAAAAAGGAAAGACAAGAACTGTCATGGATCAGAAGACACTATCGAGAGAGGATGAATAAATACACTATGGTATCCTGGTTGGATCCCAGAACTGAAAAAGATCGTTGTAGAAAAAACTAGGGAAATCCAAATAAAGTCTATGATGTAGTTAATAACAGTATTATACAAATGTTAATTTTTCAGTTTTGATAAATGTACCATAGTTACATGTTAACTTTAGGTAAAACATTAGATCAAACTGGGGGAAGGTGTATCTCTGTGTTATCTTCGTGACACTTTAGATTATTTAGACTCTATTAAAATAAAAAAGCTGAAAAACTACATTCACCTAATTTCACCAAAAAAATCTTGAAACTGTGGAAATCTTACAAGCTTTTAACAAACTGTCACAGATCCAACATAAGTAGAAGTCTTTGTTCCCAACTCCAGTTCCCCATGGTTGGCAAATTCTGCCCTCCTGGATGATGGTTTTTGTGACTCTAAGCTATAATTATACTTGGGGTTGCACAGAAGAGGGTAGAAAGGAGAGTCTGAATCTATGATCATAAACTATCCCAAAATGTGGAGACAGCCCATTGCATGGAAGGCCACCAACCAAACAGCAAATGGCCTTGTTTTCCACCTCATAGGTGAGATCAGTAAGATACAGATGAAGGTGAATCAGCAGTGGTTAAAATGCATAAGAAGAAAGAACTCCCAACAAGATCCCACAATAGGGCTGGAAGAGACCTTCAGTCTCATGGATGTGACCCTTCACCGTAATATGAAGGGGCTGAGGCTCAGAGACCTCAAGCAGCTTTCCTGGTGTCTCACAGCAGGTTGGCTTAGACCCAGCTCTTCCAATGCCCAGCCCAGAAGTCAGAGTAAATTCACAGGAGCTCATGTCCAGAGGGGTCTGTGAGGTGGTATCCTGGCCACCCACCTGTCCCGGGACAGGGAACTGGCAATGCACACTTCAGAGCCATCCAGGACACCGTTGCCAATCTCACGCTTTCTCATGTACAGTGTGAGCCTCTCTCTGCTTTGATGGCCCCCTCCACTGGCTGTGCTTTCCCCGGAACCTGCAAGCTGCACTCCTGCCCCCACCCAGGGACATACTGTATAGATGTACTTTCCGGATGTGGCTGGACGCTATTTGCATGGCCCCAAAGCGAAGAGCTTTGTTGCCAAGTCAGGGCTGTTTTCCCCCTGCCAAACCCCCTCCGTTATTTTCGGGGCTTGTCATTCACAGCTGCCTGCCAGTCATCCGGGTCCTGGGAAGGAAATGAGGCCAAGGAACTCAGGCACAGAGCCCCCCGCTGCGAGGGAAATGTTGACTCACAGCCAATGCATTTTAACACAGGGAAACTCCCAGGAAAGCCAGAGGGCTGCGCCTGGGCCCCAGGGAGCAGGGCTTTCCGCTCTTCTCCAGGCCTGGAATTAATGCCATCGTCTCCTTCTGGGCCAGGAAACTGCAGGAAGGCTCTTCACCACCCTGGGCAGCCCTCCTGCCAGCCAAAGGGGCCATGCTTCACTGCTCAAATTTCACAGCATCTTCTTACTCAAGGACGGCCTCACACTTGGCAATATTATTTGCAAAGGGATGAACAGGCCCCCTCCCCTCAAAAATATCTCCCACCATCCCCTTTCCTGGTCCCTGGAATTCCTCCATTAGATGTGAATTCCATTCAATTAAGAATGGTTTTTGTTTTGTTTTGTATCCTTCTCTCTAGGGCTGGTTGCAAGAAAAAGAATTCACTTAAACGCCCCTAAGCAAAATGGGAGATACAAGGGTAACCTCTGGAGAAGGAGGACAATAAAAGCCACCTGGCCACATACGGACCCTCTGAGAAGTTTTGCCAAACCCCTAGATTAAGCCGGGTGCCCCTTTTGTCCTTTCATAGCTCTGTGAAACTTCCCTTCGCGGCCCTCAGCACAGCTAATACTTGTGCACAGAGTCTTAGGAATATTTGCTTCATTTCTCTCTTTCCACTAGGATGTAGGCTCTGAGAAGTCAGAGGCTTTGTCTGTTTTGGCTTGTCATCATGTCCCTGGTACCAGCACAGTGCCCAACACAGAGAAGAAAAGCAATGAATATTACCGGAAAAAAAAGAAGGAAAAAGAGAAAGAAGTCAGACTGACTTTGCCGGTCACAGCAGCCTCAGAAAGGAGGCAGGAGATGTGTCTAGAATCCTCCTTCTCCTCCTAGGACATGAGCAGCTAACTTGATAGTGGGCCACACAGCCTAGTGTGACCACCTGCCCTGTTCTCTGGGAGCAGCTCCAACCGGTCACCCTGTTTCTGGCATTGTGAGATCAAAGCAACTTGCCTGAAAAGCAAACTGAATTCTTGCACGTTAAAATTCTGTTTTCGACATTAATCATCATGAAGATCAAGTTCCCCACAAAGAAATCCTTCCTGCCGTTGATGCTTGCCACCTGCAAAGGCAAAGCAAATAGAAGGCACGCACATGCAGCCATGCCCCAGCCAGGCGGAGCCCACATGCCCTGCACTGATTTCGCTCAAACAAAATCAGAGCTTTGATGGTACGGGTCGTGTACTCACAAGCAGGCTATTTGACAAGTAATTTTAAGCTTCTAGTATTCATTGTAATGTTTTGCTAGATTAATTTATGAAAATAAATACACATTTAAGTTAAAAAAAATAAAGGATTTTATTTCTGTGCTGTGTTTGTCTTCTCCCCTCAAGGCCTGCAGCCCCATTCATGAAAGCGAGAGACCGGGGCATCGCATGGCTTCGGTTCAGCAGCAAGTTAACAGAATACCTGTTTTACGTGGCTTAGGCAAACACTCACATCTTCATCTCACAAGAAGTTAAAAGCAATTGCCTACCTAGCAGATGTGATAACCACAATGAATCATTTTTAAAAACTCTTCTTTATGACAGAATTATTTTTAGCAGTAAGTTTCAAATTAGCATATTTCATTACGTATTTTTAAATGAACATTGTGGTTGGCATGAAGTTAATTCAGAGAACCCCCAGCAAGTTCATAAAGGCTCAGAATTATCTCATTTTGCTTTGAGTGCACCCCGTGTCACCAAGAGCGATAGAACAACAAATCCCTCTGTTAAAATGGTAGTTTGGAAATAAGCAAAGATAGCATAATGATTGTAAAAGCAGAGAATCCAAGCTTAAGTTACTTTAATTTTGTCATTCTATATGACCATGCAGAATTTGTAAATTTATGTTTAAAATTTAAAAGAATGAAACAGAGTGGCTTGAGTGATCATTTAAAACCATCCCCAAATGGGGAGTAGGGAAAGCCTCTCTAGTTATTGAACAAACACATGCATTAATAGTTCAGTCCACATGCATGCTATAGGTAACGAAATGTAACTCACATACGTGCTCCTAAAACTCCTCAGTAACCAAAGCAATTGTTTAGAATTTAGACTTACAAAAGATTTACTCAAGGGAGGAGAAGTATTTTATCGCTGACATTGTTTAGAACTGCTAGCACATGATGATGATCAAAAGCAGACTGACTTCCTTCCAGTGAGTTCTAATTTTGTGTTAAATTCTCTACAGACAATGCAGCTCCTTGTGGCCTGCATGTGGTGTGGCTAACTCTCCACCCTTGGTAAGCCACTAATCAGGAGGTATGTGGCCCAAGGTAATGCACGAAGGGACTCTGGCTTCCTCTACATTTTCTCTCCAGCAGCATTAGCATGTTAACTTTTATCCTCGGTTTCTCCCCTCAGTCACCAAATAGCTGCTGCACCTCCAACTATTGCATCCACATCCCAGCCAGGATGAAATGGGAATGGCAAAAGGACAAAGGCAAAAAACAGTTATCAACCAAATCAGTCAATTTTTGTAATTTATTTACAAAGAGCAAAATATACCTTTATTGTTGTTCTATAGTTCTGTGACCTTTAATAAATGCATAAAATTGTGCAACCACCAAACTTGGGATACAGAATAGTTCATTCACTGTCCAAAGTTCTCTTGTGCTGGCCCTTTGTAGTCAAACCTTTCCCCTAGCCCTAAGTCCTGGCAACTACTGATTTGTTCTCCTGCCCTACAGTTTTGCCATTTCCTGAGTGTCTCATAAGCTTCTTTTCTGGTCTATATGCATTTTATTTCTTTTTCTTGCCTTATTGCACTGGCTAAAACTTCCAGTACAATTTTGAAGAGGACTGGTAAGAGTGCACATGGTTGCCTTGCTCTTGATCTTTGCGGGAAATCATTCAGTCTTTCATCATTAAGTTTTAACCTTTACCTTTCATCATTTACCTTTTTCAGAAGGGCATTTAAGGAACTTCTTTTGTATTTCTGGTTTGCTAAGAGTTTTTTTTTATCATGAAGCAATGCTGAATTTTGTCAAATGCTTTTTCTGCATCTGCTAATATTATCCTGCAGGTTTTCCTTTAGTCTGTTAATATTATGGATTACATTGATTGATTTTCTAATATCAAACCAACCTTGCATTCCCTGGATAAATCC
>CAUYRT010031085.1:0-95925 GCA_963574885.1 Lepilemur ruficaudatus
GCCAACTAAAAATACACAGAAAAAATTAGCCGGGCATGGTGGCGCATGCCTGTAGTCCCAGCTACTTGGGAGGCTGAGGCAGTAGGATCACTTGAGCCCAAGAGTCTGAGGTTGCTGTGAGCTAGGCTGACGCCACGGCACTCACTCTAGCCCGGGCAACAGAGTGAGACTCTGTCTCAAGAAAAAAAAAAAAAAATTATTTGGGCCACATAGACTGATCTGTTGGCAACTTAGGTGAATTGTTTTCACCCAGGGGAGAACACTCAGATGTTGTAGGCATCTCTGCAAACTAACTGGTCTCCCATCTTGCCTGCTTCATTTACCTGGAGAGGTAAATAACACCTCTCATAGAATTTCCCAGCTGCTTTTCACCGTCTCATTACTTTATTTTCCATCTAAGATGTACACCACAGAATTCAGTCCAAAGAAAAACAGCTTCCAGTGGCAATGATGCTACTCATTTCCAATAGATCTGTTCGGTCTGACACAGTTAAAATGGCGATCATTTCAGTTTTAAACTGGCTGTGACGAAAATCAATAGATCTCTTTCACCTCTGAAAAACTGGGTTCAGATCTGAATTTGCTCCCAAGTGAAATCAATTTGGTGGCCTCTTAACCCAGTGTCTGGGAACCACTGGTCCCCATCACACAATCGCCCTGTTGCTTTTCTGCAGCCTGGTCGCCTATATTCCCGAGAGACAAAAGCCAAGATGGGGGTGAGAATGGAAGTTGACTTAGGGGAAATCTGACAACCACCACCACCAGTCAGGTGACGGTGACGGTGTTCCTTCGCCAGGTGGGGGCTTGGATGGGAAGCGGGGGAAAGATGAGAGAGTCCGTAACTTGACGTAGGGATTCATATCTACACAGGGAGCTTCTCCCTTCCTCTGCTAATTCTGCGTATGTTGCCCATTTCCTTTCTCTTTTGAAAATGAAATGAAATTTACACTTAAAATTCTCAGTGAAAGTAAAACTAGGCACTGGAAAATGCGAATTTTTAAGATCTATTGATATGATTTGACATGTGAACTCTTAAAGAACCAAAAAGTTTAAACATACCCCAAATCCAAATTTTAACCAGGTTTTCATGGGACAAAGATGTTCTGACATGATTTCTTTGGTACTGATGTGCTAGGTATTTTTCTAAAAACGGCATGGGAAACACACACACACACACACATATATATATATGAGGGGGTAATTATTTCCTTTTGACAACCACTATCATCAGCGTGGAACAAGTAGATATTTTGATTGAGTCATTCTTTAAAATTTTTATTCCTGCCCCTTTTTGAATTTTGGGAATTCAATTTTCAGTACAGTAAATAGTTTAGTGTTACTTCTTATAAAAACTATGCTTTGGATGTCCATAATCAACAGCTAAACCAACAGAGATCATTTTTCTCTTTCAAAACAATACAGTATGAACTGAAACTCATAGTTATAGTTCCACAGTTATAACTCCAGAGGCTTTTTGTTTGTTTGTTTCTGGAGCTCTTTTATTCATACTCAATAAAAAGAAGTGATTTTTTTTCCATTTTCAAAGTTGTAAAATCACAAAGGATCTGGAGCTTGAGCTTTTATATTTAAGTTTTCAACACATTTTAAAAGGCTTTCGTAATACATTTACTTGAATACTTACTACAGTCATGTTATTTCTCTAAGTTGTGCTGTAAAAGCTAAATATACACATCTATTGAGGAATTCTTATAGTTATTAGGATAAAGTCCCACCTTTTAAACTTGGCACACAAGGCCCATAATCTGGCCTACTTTATTTCTTCAGTCTCTCTTGTATTTTAGACATTGCTGATACTGGACTTCTTTTGTTTGTTTGTTTGTTTGCTTGTTTTGTTTTTAAAGAATAAGAAAATGAAAAGATTTACTTTACCCTTACTTATTCCTTCTTTGACACTCTTCCTGTCTTTATGTAGATCTGAGTTTCTTAACCATATCATTTTTCTTCTGGAAGAATTTCTTTTAATATTTCTTTTAGGATGGGTCTTCTGGCAATGGATTCCCTTAATTTTTGCTTTTGTCTAGAAAGTGATTTCTTCTTCACTTTTGCTGGACTTCATTCACTGCCTCAGTCTCCCATGCTGTTCCCTGTGGGTCTCCATTCCTCCCCCACCTTCCATACCTTACCCAGCCGATACCTAAATTTTTTCTTCTAATTATATAATTCAATGATTTTTAGTAAATTTACAGAATTGTACAACCATCACCAAAATCCCATTTTAGAACATTTTGATCGTCCCAGAAAGATCCCTCATAGTAGTTTGCAGTGAACCTACATTCCCGCTCCCAGCACTAGGCAACCCATAATCTGCCCTCTGTTGTTGCCTTTTCTGGGTATTTCACACAAAAAGAATCCTATGGTACAGTCTTCTGTGTCTCATTTCTTCCACTGAGCGTAATATTTTTGAAGTTTATCTATGTTGTAGCACGAATTAATAGTTGGCTCCTTTTTATTGCTAAATAAAATATCAGTTGCATGTAACACTTTGGCTCATGCACTCACCAGTTGTTGGACATTTGGATTGTTTCAAAATGGGCTGTTAGAAATAATGCTCCCATGAATATTCATGTAAAAGTCTTCGTGTGAATGTATGGTTTCATTTTTCTTGGGTAGGTACCTAAAAGTAGAATTGTGGGTTGTGCAATAAATTTATGTTTAACTCTTCAAGAACCCACCCACCCAACTCTTTTCCAAAGTGGCTGTACCATTATCAATTCTCACCAGCAATGTAGGGGTTCCAATCTCTCCACATCCTCACCAACATTTGTTATGTCTCTTTTGGATGATAGTCATTCTAGCGGAGGTACTGTGTCATAACATGGCTGAGAGCATCACAGACAAGACAGCAAGAGTGTGCCAGCTCAGGTCTCTCTTCCTCTTCTTATAAAGCCACCAGTCACATTGTGGGCACCCCAGCCTAATGACCTTATCTACTCCTAATTACCTCCCAAAGGCCCCACCTTCAAATGCCATCAACCAACGAACTGGGAGATTAAGTTTTCAACACACAATATTTGGGGGTCAAATTCAAACCACTGTACTTCCCAAAGGCCCTACCTCCTAATCTTATCGCCTTGGGGGACAGAATTTCAACACATAAACTAGGGTAAGGGGGGGTAACATAAGCATTCTGTCCATTGCATTTGCAAACTATGAAATGCATATAAAGTTGGATGTTATATATGGTTGCGGCCCTTCAGAAACCTGTGCTTTCAAACGTAGGTTAGCACAAGAAATACATATATACCACACATATATTTCAAGCTCTTTGCTACTGATCCTTAAATTTTTCTTTACAAAATTGTATTTTGCTTTTGGAGACAGTCATAGAATCCACTGAAGTTGGTCCATGTTGGTGCAGAGACTGGTCTGCTTTAGCTCCTAAATGTTTTTGTTTCCCTGATAAAATAAGCCCCAGGAACAGAGTTATGTAGCCCAAGATATTATCACAAAACAATTTCCTTCTATATAAAACAGAAAGAGTTGGAGGGTTTTTTTATTAAAATATCATGATTCCATTCTGTCTTTCACGTAGCAATGGCACAAGTTACGGAGGAGAAATGTCCTGTTTAAACGTAAGTTTTATCTCAGCCCCCAGCACTTTAAGAGAAGAAAAACAAGCATCCCTGATCTTCATTATTCTGATAATAAAGAATGTTCTCTTAATTTCCTATTGTTGTGTACAAGATTTAGTGCTTACCCTTTAATTTCAGTGTCAGAATGTGAACTGTAATTAATTTTCATAAAACGGAAAGCAATAAAGTCAGATATATTAAACGCTGGCTGTAGAGGCTGAGATTGTGTAATTTACAATGAGGGGTGGTGGGGGGAGAAACAGCCCACACGTTAAATGAGTGATAACTCATCTTGGCGTTGGCTTCAGAGATTATGAGGGTGGTCAACAAAACCGCTCAAACAAAAACTCCAGATCTGTGGGGTGTTTGAAACCTTCTCAAGAAGGCCTATCAAACTCGGTGTCACATCTCCCTAGTCCAACATTTGGATTGCTTTTATTATCATTAATTAACAATAATAATATGCATGGACCTAAATTACCACCTAATGAATCACTTAAAACCTTTCCTAGGCATTATTTGTAGCAAACTGTAGATAATAGCCCATAATTCTATATCAACCATAAAAAAAATCAGCTGCCTGATTAAAAATGCATGTTCCTTTCATCTTACCATCCAAATTTCCGTAGAAAAAGGTATGCTTAAAATTGGGGAATATTTGTATAGTGATTACTTATAAATTTTAGGCTATATACTAAAACAAAGTAAGCGATATACAAAATTATGAATAAGATTTCGCTATATAAAGTATTGCCATGCTGGAGGCACTGACGTGAGTATACTTTCTATCCGCTCTCGCATTTGGCTCAGGACACACTTCCTAGGGAATGACACTCTGTTAGTGGTACCAACGCTAGGATTTACAAAGCTCTTTCACACACACTATCTCAGTGCAATTTCCCTGTGTTCCTATGAGGAAGACACAGAAAACTCTGACAACTTGTGTTTCAGGAAGGACACTAAGCAGTGAAGTGGTCTGTGAATGACTGAGCCAGAAATGGAATCTAAGTTTAGGGCCCTCTAAACTCAGTCCTGGGGCCAACCACAGCTAACAAAACCAAGAGAGGATCCATTCATTAGTGTGGACCATGCTCATAGAACCGGCCTGAAGTGTGCTCACAAATACACGGGGACAGAAGACAGGGTCCCCAGCACTAAAAGGGGGACAAGTACGGCAACCTCAGACATAATTTAAAAAGAAAGAAGTCCCTTCAGGGAAGGGAACAGTAACTGAGTTGCAATCCTTTCCAACCTATTAAATTTTTTTTTCCAGAATGTTACAGGGGTCCAGACACTTTGGTTACATATGTTGCCTTTGCCCCACCCGAGTCAGAGCTATAAGCATGCCCATCCCCCAGACAATGCACACCACACCCATTAGGTGTGAATATACCCATCCCCTCTTCCCACCTGCCTGACACCCAATGAATGCTACTACTATACGTGCACTTAAGTGTTGATCAGTTGATACCAATTTGATGGTGAGTACATGTGGTGCTTGTTTTTCCATTCTTGGGATACTTCACTTCGAAGAATGGGCTCCAGCTTTATTGAGGATAATACAAGAGGTGCCAGTTCACCATTGTTGTTTATGGCTGAGTAGAACTCCATGGTATGCATATACCACGTTTTATTAATCCACTCATGTATCGATGGGCACTTGGGCTGTGTCCACATCTTTGCAATTGTGAATTGTGCTGCCATAAACATTCGAGTGCAGATGTCTGCAAGCTATTAGATTTTACACCATGGCCTGGAGGTAGTTAGGTTCACACGGAATGACACAAGACCTATGTGCATCTCAGCTTCAGATTCACACATCTTATTAATTACTAATCACCCCCATCTTATCTCCCCCATAGAAAGGAATGCACACCGACATGCTCAGTGCTCTGCCAACCCCCCTGCTGGAAGTTAGAACACAGATGATTTATCACCTGGCAGTTACTATGGAGATGGCAAAGAGCCCTGTCTCGGATCAGTAAAAGATTGTAAAACAATAAGTGATTATTTTTATATACACATAGTAAAATTGGTAGATGCAGGAGAAAAAAAATCTAGAAAAAAATTAAATCATACAGTAAATTTCAAATTTCCTCTGAGAGATGGACCTACAGAAAATAATCAGACTTTTTACTGTGAAGGAAATAATATTTACCTGCCTTAGTTATTTCTATATTACTTGATTATTTTCATAATGAACAGGTCTGACTTTTATAAGAGGCAACTAAACATAAAGATGACATTTTATAAAAACCTGCGTCGTAGGCTCTATAACTTGTTAGTTGCTTAGATTAGGCATCCATGGCCACCTCTGCTCTAGTCTCTTCTGGAATGTCACTTCTTCCAGGAAGCCTTCCTGACACCCGCAGCCCATCGCAATGCTTCTAAACTGGGAGAGCGAGTGAGTGTACGTCAGGAAGTAGAAAACCTCGGTTTCTGCCCCAGGAAATGAGATAAGATGTCTCTCCCCAGAACTCCCAAAGCAGACAGGACTTCCCAGATGACCGCACTCCATCCTTCTCATCTTCTCTAGCGGAGAAGTGCTTAGGACCACCTGAAAAAGGATGTGAGGAAGTGGGATGTAAGGGTTGGAGCTGTCCTATCCCAGTTCCCTGGGCAGCGGAATGATGTCTGCTCCCAGGATGGTCTCAGGTGAGTTCAGCCAGCCAGGACTCCCAGGCCCAGCCCACCTTCTGTCTTGCTCTTGTTCAGAGTCACAGGTGGCAGGACTGACCTAGGGAGACCTTTAGCCTCCAGATCACAGGGGTAATCCCCAGGATGTGAGCTTGGAAGCTCTGGATGTCAGCATGAACTGAGCCCGGCTTAATTGATCGCTTTTACATCTTTAAATATTTGATATGTAGCTTCCATTTGCGCTCTGGCCCCAGGCCCCACAAACATTAGAGGCAGACCTGATGATCAGTGTAATGACTGTCTTCCTTGCTACTGGGCACGCTCTGTGAAGTGGCAGGCCATATTTATTTTATTTAAAACCCTGTTTCCCCGCTAGCACAGGGCCTGGCACCCATGAGGCACGTGACACTTGCAGAATGAACAAATGACTGAGAACAAAGTGTTGTCACACAATATAGCCACATGCCTGCCCCTAAAAGCAACTTGTGATGAAAGAACAGATCTATAAAAATTGAGAAGACACCCTTTTGCACCAGCAGGTACCCAATGCTGACAGCTTTCGACAACGGAAGTCAGTGTCCCACCGCCTAAAATCACCATCGACATAGCCCGAGGAGTTTTCTACTACAGAGTCATACAATAATTTCTGATGAGTGATAAAGAGTTAAAAAATAAGACACAATAAAAATACAAGAGCTACACCCTTCACCCCAACACATTATACCCAAGCTGCACCTCCACCCCACCCTTTGGTGCATTGTAATTCTATTCTATGTAGTTTCAGTTTTTCAAAGTTTATCCTCTTGTGAAGTGCAGAAATGGAAATGCAAAACGGAATACAAATTGTGTTTGGAAAAACAGCATTGTTTTTACTATGAATTTATGGCTTAGGTGAAAAGACACAGTTACACATTCGAAAGCCAGGAGAATCCAATGTGCGTTGAACCTACCGTTGTACCTGGTAATTCCTATATTCTACGTCACGGATGCCATGTATTATATGTTCGCATCAGAACCTACCACCCGGTAGACCCTTAATAACTGTAAAATGATCATTTCAACTCTGCCAACAGCTGACCTAAGGTAAGACATTTTCTTTCCACCAATGAGCAAATGGATGCCTCAGAAGAGGTCAGCAGGTTTTTGTTCATGAGCATTTCCTTTCCGTAAATATCTAGTTTCAAAACGATACCAGGTTTCACGTGCAGGGGCTTGTGGACATAAGAAGAAAAGGACAAAAACAACAGCAAAGCATAGTGAGGGAAAGATATGTGGATCTATCGGTGAAAAGAAAATGTGCTATCGTAAGGCTTTGAGAAACTATTTAAGCAACATCCTAACAAACACTGCCAGAGGACAGACCACTCTTCCGTAAAACAGAGAAACGGAATAATGTTGGGAATGGTCGGACCCAAATGAACGTATTAAATAATTATTCTGTTCCATTGTGTCGTTTCTGTTCCATTGTGTCGTTTACAGAAAGCTTTCACACCATTGTGTCATCTGATCTCCCACATACTCTCGGAGGTGACACACTGCCCCGTTTAATGATAACAAAACCCAACTGGACTGTAATTAGAATGTCGGCTGCCTCCCTGGTATCTATCTGTTCTTTCCTCCTTCACAAAAGAGCCCTGACTGTTCTCACCGCCCAACCCTCCTCCATGTGCCTTCCATGTGGCACAAGATTGGCCCCAGGCCCAGCCCAGGGGACAGATCTGATTAAGCCACGCCAGCTGTGGTGGTCCCTTTCCCCTCACTAGTGGCTGGCTTTGGCACTGTCACCTAATGCAATTCTAGTCGATGAGCGTGAGGCTAAGTGTGATAAAGTCTCCTCTCTCGGAGACGAAGCAAGGATGACTCTTCTGTGCCCACTCGGATGCTAGAAACTATGGTAGCCATCTCACTGATGGGCCGATGACTCCAAAACTGGTATCTCCAGTTCTAACCCATCCGTTATACTTCAGATCTGTATGTCCAACTGCCTACATGACAGTTCCATTTGGATATTTAATTGGTACCTTACTCATGTTCTTTTATGAGATCTGATCTGAACCACAGCAAAGAAGAAGTGAAAGAATGAAGTATTTCTCAAGACAGACTCGAAGATCCTTGAGGGTGGGGCTCTGCTCTGTGACTCTTCAAATCCAATTTTCTTTGCACGTGGAGACATTCAGTAAATGTTTTTGATAATAAGGACACTGAGGTGCTTGACTTTCATGCCAAAAACATTCAACATTATTTAAAAGCCGTGAAATGTCAATCTAATAACTTTTTGCAAAAGGAAACTAATACTTTTTTTAAAACAAAATATATCTCGCAAGATTGCACAGAAACAAGTTATTAAGCTCTATGTTAACATAATGAGAAGTTTATTATTTCCTTTACAATTTCCTAATGTGATGACCATTCTCTCCAATCTTTTCAAAGCGGCCTTAGTCTTATGAGTAGCCCTTCACGTACTGGCCAAGCCCTGCCTCCTAGAGCCTGGTGACCAGAGCCACTTGGGTTACAAGTTCCCAACCCTAGAGAATCTCGTCTCAGAGTGGGGCAAACACGGGCCCACGTGATAAGAACTTTGCTAAATTGGAAATAAAGTGGCCAAAAATGGCGAATAAAATACTGCTCCATGAGAATCATCTGGTAATAAGGGGCAAGGAGGCAGGTAAGGGGCTGTGTTCTCATTTCTTACAACTCGCATCTCACAAACAAAAGGGGACAAAATCCCCACCAACCACCCAACCCAGGTCCTTCATTTCACCCCTAACACAGTGACTGTCGCATTAGAAAAAAAAATTTTTCCCCTAGGGCCACAGTGTTTTATTAAAACAAAACAATCCCTTCTAATTTGTTATTTTTTATTGTTTTCTATGCATCAGTTATATGCAACGCAATCCACGTTTTGTAGAATTAAATGGTCACTATTAATTGTAACAAGAGGAACATCAACAAGGAAGATTTTCACCAACCCACTGCGGGGTTTTGCTTCACGAGACCCTGGGGTCAAAACTAGCCTGAGTTAAATACAACTCACGTGGCAGTCAATGTGTCCAACGTGTGATTCAGGCTGGAAACTGAGCCTTGGGTTACACTTGGCTATTCCTTCGGTTGCTACTACACGTATGTTCTCTGGTCAGGGAGAAACAATTCCTCTTCACAAAGCAAAACACCCCTACACACACACACACACACGCGCGCGCGCGCGCTTTTCTTCTGCAGGTGTTGTTATTGCATTTCCGAAAAAGCACGTTCACTTTCCTGAGACTCTGGAAGAGCAAGGGAATGTGCTAGAAGAGGAAATCCACCGACTTCCCAGCCACAGCTCCCACGAAGTCTCCCCACAGTCTTCCAGCCAGTTCAAGGTCCTGGATGCTACTAGACACCAAGACAAGAACTTCTAGGGGCCACGACTGCATGTCAATAGCTTCAGAATCTGCTGGACCATGCAAAGCCTTCTCTAACACATGTAACGTGTCAGAGAGCCTCCTTGGTGCCAATAAGATTGCATTCCACTTTTAAGCCCATTTACTTGCCCTTGTGTGTTTCAAAGTGTTTGCAAACATGAGTCGGTTTGAGAAGGTAGGCTGGGATGCGCTCCCACCCCTCGTTCGTCCTGTCCTTGATGGACAGCTCTGCAGCGGAGGTTCTGGCTCCCAGGCCTGGCGACAGAGAGGTACGGGGGCAGCGGGGAGGGTGGGGGCAGGGAAGCTGGCGCTTGAGGAGGCGACCTCTGCCCAGCTCTCTCTCTCCAGCATTTCACGAGCCACTCTGCGAAGCCCGGTTGTCCTCAGCGAAACCGGCCACGCTGCCTCCCACCAAACTGGCACCAAGGCACTTAACCTGCTGCGTGGCCTTTCTCCGGACACCTGCCCAAGCGCGGACTAAACAAACAGGGCTTCTCCGCTGTGCAAAAGTTGGCTCCTTTCACCGGGTGTCCCATCTGTTAAGAAGCCATTGTGTGCGGGAGTGTTCGGCAAGCTGGGGGGCGAGGGCGGGTCGCACGCTGTGCTGCCCCCTCTTCCCCATAAAAAGTCCTCTTTAGCATTTTCTTTTCTCCCCTGTTTCCACAGGCTGATTTATTCATTGGTTTCACCTCTTCTCCCCTCCCCCTTGGTTCAGGAGGAGAGCCGCCTTGTCTCGGGTTTCTCAGGGTCATGTCTTTTCAGTCACCAGGACAATGCCCGCCGCTGGCATCTGCTTCCAGATCCAATCAGCCATATTGTGAACACATCCTGCCAGAGGATTGTTCCCCGCTTTGCTCGGCTTTGTTGCCAATTTCATGCCATGTATCGCTCCGTGTTTTGTGCTTCATGAAGCTGTCACCGGCATAAAAGTGGCCTGACCAGGGTCGTAGTCAAAGGGGTGGGAATGAAACATCCACCAAAATGCTGAGCAGGCCACCCACAGTCCACACACACACGCACACATAATCCACACACAAATGCACGGTCCACACATGCACAAAATGCACACGGTCCCACACCCACCCCCACGCACGCACGATTCCCACCCACTCGCAACAGAGACACAAGCTCACACACGTTCGGGGGTCTCCAGCATTTTCTTTTCTCTCCCCAGGATTTAATCGGTACCCTGGTGAGATGCTTTCTGTTTCCCCAGAGGGGTAAGCGGTTTTACAAGGAGTCACAGAGTTTGAGCTCCTTCATACTGACAAGGAGTAGATTAAGTTTCGGGAGGCAGCGGGGGAATGGTTGTAAGAGCTAAAAAAAAAGAGTTGAGAGGTGTTTTTTTTTTTTTTTCCGTTTTCCTCATGTGTTTCTAGTTACCTATAAAATATTAACAATCCTTTGGCATGCAAACTTATAAATATACCACAAAGTCCTCTAAAAAGCAAATTACATTATACCAGATGAAAAGAACATCGTACAGAACATATTCATTCATCCTCCTCCTTCTTGAGACATGAACCTCTCCTAAAGAACAACAGTCTACATAAACACAGGGAAAGATGTCAACAGAAGCATAAAAATTCTCTTCAATCTGGGAGAAGGTGCCCATGAGTCCCTTTTCTCGGAGCGACGAGCCCCGGGTACAGGAGTGTCAGGACTTATCAAGAGGCTCTTTGTAAACGGCGGATTAGCTCTGCCGGAGCACAAAAGGCTAAACTCCACTGCAATGCATCTCTGCAGCACAGCCTTCGGTAAGAAGGGGAGCCGGGGTTACTGGTCCCGCGGCCCGGTGGAACTGGGCCTGCCCGTTGGCCGCCCGCCAGCCTGAGCGAAAGTTGCGTTTCTCCTTTACGTGCTAAGCTAAGGTAAAAGAGGGAGGGCAAAGGAATAATGAAAACTCAAAATCTGCACGGTGGAAATTTCACTGAAGTTTTCTCACTTTTTGTTTATGGTGTGTCTGTGCCTATTCATTTCAAAAAGTTCTAGAGATTCTGAATGTAGCTTCTTTGGAGTATAATGTACCTATGTTTATATAGGTCCCCTGGCCTTTTTTTTTTTTTTTTCACAAGAGCACATTTTGGTGGCTGTCGCCCGGTTTGTGACCGTCAGAGAGCAGGGTCACGGGGAGCACACAAACACAGAGAAGGCGGCCATCTGCTTGCCAAGAGAAGTTTCAGAATGAAATCTACCTTGCTGACCTGTTGATCTTGGGCTCCCAGCATCCAAAACCGTGAGAAACGAATTTCGGCTGTTTAAGTCACCCAATCTGTGTGCTAGCAGACTAACACACACCCCAAAGTGCGGCCGGCGACTGAAACATCTGAGAGAGAGACGGTGAAACACACAAGCCCCATGTGCCACTGTCAAAAGTGAGGTGTCTCTTCACAGACTGCCCTCGGACAGGATGGAAGGAGGCTGGGACCTATCTCCACCCAACCCACCATGCTTCTTACCAACTTCCTGTCCCTGGGAACCCCTTACCTTCTCTGAGTGATTTCCACCCTTGAAAAGAAACCCATCGGGGCTTTCTAGGAAGCAGAGCATGTGGCTGACAAAATCAAGGTCTGGGAAGCCTCACTCAAGGAAACTACTGGAAGTTTGCATTCGCCTACCTAGGCTGGTACGCTTGACTTTGCTCCCACCATTCAACCCTGACATCCACTAAACGTTGGTTGAGCATCTCCTCTATGCCAGGGGCTATGTTGACCCTGATATGCTAAGATGAGTAAGTCACAGGCCCTGTATTCAAAGAGCTTTGAATCTGGTAAGGGAGACAGGCAAGAAATTCACAATTCAATACGTGATATAAAAATTATTCTACAGTAGTAGAGGGGAGAGTGAATAACTTCCTGGGAAAAGCGCTTTCCTTCTGCAGAAGCCGAAGGGATGAAAGGAGTTGGCCTGCTGGGTGAGGAAGGGGATGTAGTCAAAATATAAGACACACAGCACTTAAATACGGGAGGGGATGTCAAGGGATGGCACAGAGGAGGGACAGGCTAAGAAACTGCTTTCCATCACACACGGGACCGGAGACTGGAGGGAAGGGACACAATACTGCTTTGGTGACACCAGGTCAGAGAGAACAGAAGATGATCTCAAATACCCAACTTCCTGACCTAACCCCCAAACACACCAGCCCTTGCTTTTCTCATGACTTCATCATTTCTAATTTTTTCAAGACGCATTTGAAATTCTGAATGCATCCAGCGTCACCATGGTCCAAAATGAGCTCTTTTTTTGTTGTTGTTGTTGTTTCGCGAATTTCTCTTGCTTTCTGAGCCCTGTACTTTTTTATTTATGTTTAATAAGGGACACCGAGCCAGCGAGACTCACGAGAGGGCCGGAGCCAGCTTTGTGCTCCGTCCGTGTGAGCGTGTATGTGTGTGTTAAACAATTTCACGGACATCTGTCGCGCACAGTTAACTTTGCATTGCTGCATTTTAAGTGGCGGGCCCGGGCTCGGCCGGCAGTGATAAAGTAGCTGGCAGTTTTCAAAAAGCCACAGGATAACAGAGCATGAATCATAAAACACACTACTGTGTAGCAATACCCAAGTTCATTCAAGGCAATGAAACCGTGCAGAGGCCCTTTATCCCCAGCTAATTACGTGGAAACGTCTAAGACAATAAAGCATCTGGTGGTCTTTCTTCCCCATTTCAATTTTTCTCAATATTGTGACAGGGGAAAGTATTGTCCCTTTCCCAGGGTAGTTGCCGTGAAGAGGAGTAAACGCAGGGGTCAGGGAAGAGCAAATAGATGAATTTATAACTTTCTTTTTATTTATTCCTCGCCCATTGTTTCTCTGGAAGTCTTCCTCCAGGGCTGTATTTTGGGATCACTATTCTCATTGCACCCTGCTTGAATCCCCCTTTTTTCCCCTCCTTAAAAAAAAAAAAAATACCACCCAAACCGCCAGACCTTCTATGATTCCCTGTTGCCGGCGGGGCTCTCTCTCTCTCCAACGGGTACCCGGGAATATAGGTCTAAGATTTACAATCGCTCTCCAGACTCAGGTTAAGGGAAGCGTGTTCATCCTTCCAGCATGAAAGCTAATCTGCGATTTCCTTTTTAGAAAGAGGGGATGAGAATGGTCACTGTGATGAAGGTTTTCCCAGAGAGGTTTCCTGGTAATTGCCTCACACATGGCATTCTCTCGAAAACGCACACAGACGCCATGCGCTGCACTCCTGGGGCTCTGCGTGAAAGCCCCTCTACAGCTACACGCCGTGCAGTGAGACCCCAGCCAGAGGCTGATGAGGTGACTAATTGGTACCACTAGCTTAAAAAGCTAATAAGTTAATTAGATTAACTTTGTTCGTGTTTGCACAGGGCTTTGAAGAGGAAAACACCACAAGAGCCCTAAGCTTCTCTGAATCAAGATCCAGCGCAGCTCTCTGCTGGGTAAAAGCTCCCCTTTGCAATGGCAGGAGTCTATTGTAGTCATATTCTATTTCGTTTTGTTCTGTTATTGAATCCCTCGGCCACCTCCCAGTTATTCTCAAAAGCCACGCGCAAGGGACGATAATATGCCTTTAGTGGCTTCCAGCGCAACATTTTCCGTTATCAGTCTGAATTCCATTGAAAACCACGATGGAATGTTTTTATTTTCCAGCTTTCTCTAGGCCGTACTGTGTCATATAACATCTCAGCCATTTGAATGCTAACTTAAGAATCAAGCCAGATTCTTTTCTATCCAAAGACAGAAATAACTGCAAGAAAATTACCTGAGCGGTATGAACGTTCTCTTTGGTTTAATTTTCCCACACCTTAAAAAACGAAGAGAGCCATCGTATCATTATTTTTGTGGAATGTGAGCATGAAGTAAATTCTGTGTGCATTGTTGATGCTCACTTTACTGATCAATCCATCCATCCATCTACCTATCCGTCCATCTACCTCTGTCTCATGTATTCAGCAAACACTGAGCCAGACACCAATGTAATGCCCAGAGGACATAAAAATGATGAAGACCGAGCACAGCCCCCAGGGAACTCTGAATCGGGGACACGAGGCGTGTCCTCTGGGCCGGGTACCTAAAGAGAGAGAGGAGTGAGGACTCGGGGGAGGTTTCAAGGACAAGGTGGATTTTGAGCTGAACCTTAAGGAGGTTTGACGAGTGGAGATGGAGGAAAGGACACCCGCTGGGTGAAAGAGACAGCACAAACACAGGCTCTGACAAAGGAGGGGACGCATGGCACGTCCAATCAGCACAAAACACTCCCTCCCTCGTAGCGGAGGTCCCCACGCTGTGGGCAGGGAGAGCCGGGCTGAGGAAGCCCGGTGGGGTCAGAGCAGCGGGGATCTTTCTCAGGTTTGGGGTTTGGATTCTGTGTGTCTGATCAGGGAAGTCACATGAAAAGAAGTAGGCAGGGAAAGACAAGGAGGAGATCAGTGGAGGCATTTGAAAACTGTCCTTTAAAAGGCAATAATGGGTCTGAACCAAAGCGGTAGCAAAAGGGAATGAGGAAGAACGGGAAGGAAAAATGCACGTCAAATGTTCATGAGCTTTTTAAGTGAAAAAATAAAAATAAAAAGCAGATTACAATCAAAATGAATAATAATCACATACAATCATATTTTTTATGAATGAAGTTTTATCATCTCCGGGTGGTAAAGTTTAAAAGTATTTGCTTAGAACTTTTATGACTTGCTAAGTTTTCTTATTAATGGATATATATTACTAGCAAAATAAAAAGTTTTAAATTTTATCAACTAATGTTAAGACAGTAGCATCCCTAAGGGGAAAACTCAGTAAGTAATTCAGAGAGAGTAGTTGCTTTGCTACAACAAAAACATAGTGTTGAGACTCAGGGTTAAATATGAGACTGCCTAAGTTTTCTCTCAGCTTCACGATATAATGAAGCATAATTCTAGGCAAGTTGATTAACTTCTCCAACCCTCAGTTTTCTCATATATAAAATGGGGTAAAACAAAACAAAAAAACACCTGCCCTCCACGGTTCATGTTAGGATTATACGAGACAGCTCACATACAGGGCCCGACGCGTGCTAAACACTCAATAAATGTTCCTCTCCAGCCTTTCTCTCTGCCAATGTCAGAGCCCAGAAGAGCGTCGTACAAAGGCGCAGAGAGAAGCCACCACGCCACAATCTCTTGCAACTCACTTTGCCTGACCTTGGAAAGCCGGATTCCCGAGGCAAAGTAGACAGGACCCGTCAGCCTCCCCATTCTCCGACCATGCTGCATCCTCCCCTCTAACAAGTCTCTGCCTCCTCCTTTGCAGCCCTCAGACATGGACGTTTTCTGCTGCATGGAGGTTCAGCACATGAACTGCCACGTGAGTTGTATTTAACTCATGCTCGTTTGGAGCCCAGGGCCTCGTGAAGCACATGTAACTCACATCTCTTTAGCCACGAGAATTATTTTTCAAGTTGCATGTAACTCATGCACAGAAAACAATAAAAAGAATTTCATTACATTAGACAGGATTATTTTGTTTTCGAAGTTTCTATTCTATTTTCGTGATAAAACATCACGGCCCCAAGGGAAAAATACATTTTTTTTTTTTTCTAGTGTGGCAGTCAATGTGTTAGGGAAAGATGTAGAAAGACGTTATCTTTGCCCATAGGATTCCTGTGTTAGTTTCCTAGGGCTGACGTGATGAAGGACCACAAACAACAGAAATAGATTCTCTCATGGTTCTAGAGACCACAAGTCCAAAATCCAGGTGTTTGTGGGGCCGTGTGTCCTCCGAAGCCTCTAAGGGAGAATCGTCTCCCGCCCACGCCAGGTCCTGGTGTTCCGTGGCTGTGGCAGTGTAACCCTCGTCTCTTTACACGGTCTTCTCTGTGTCTCCGTGTGTCCCTTTCGTCTTTTATAAGGACACGTTCACTGGATGTAGGGCCCGATCTAATCCAACCATCTCAATCCCTATTTCAATTATTCCTGCAAAGACACTACATGTAAATACGGTCACATTCTGAGGTTCTGGGTGCCTATGAATTGGGGGAGGCAAACTATTCGACCCACTCTAGTGCCTGAAATCAGACTGGTTTCTCTGCTAGCTGCGAGGTTGTAAAAGAAATGCCATCCCCGCAGCAATGAGCACACCTAGCGCCCTTGTCTTGGTTTCTAACACCATTCTCCAGGGAAAGGAACGAGGGCTCCTTAGAGAGCTGGCTGATTCTATAACTGGGGCAGGAAATGTACAGTATGGTCGTGGAAAATCCTATCAGAAAAGCAAGTAGCAGAAAGCAAGAAAGTGCTAACACACACATGCACACATCATACACACATGCACACGCACACACACACTAATGGAAACATGTCAAAGGTGCAAAAGGGGGAGATAAGTCGTGGGTACACAGGGGCATACAGAGTGGTATAATGGGCATTAGAGACTCAGAAAGGGGGAGGTTGGGAGGGAGGGAAGAATACAAAACTACCTACTGGGTACAATGTACACTGTACAATGTACAATGTACAATGTACAATGTACACTACAATGTACAAGGTGACAGGTGCACTAAAAGCCCAGACTTCACCACTGTACACTTCATCCATGCAACCAAAAGCCACCTGTACCCCTACATCTATTGACATAAAAAAGTAAACAAAATAAAATTTTAAAAAAAAAAGAAAAAAAAGAGTATAGGAGCCAACTTAAAGTTCCTGATGCCCAAAAATAGAACTGAGCAGCAAAATAAATAAAGCAGTATTGAATTATAACTCAAAGTATGAAATAAATATCCATGAGTCCATACTGATATAAATAAATGATTGAGTGAATTAATAAATGGGAGAAAAGAGACAAATTTCCATTGCAGAATTCTAAATAATTTATGTAGCCATTCCACCCTCAAAGAAGGGGACATTACTCCCGCTCCTCAGGCGTGGGCTGCGCAGAGTGGCTTCTTTACGAAGCGTAGGTTATGGAAAGAAGCAGGAGATAGTAACTTTCCAGCGCAGAAAACTGACACACACAGCATCAGCCAGGTGGCCGGACCAACGTCAACAGTCGTAAATCACGTTGACAGTACATAGCCTTGATACGACGTGATCAAAATGGCACTTCACGTGTGTGAGCTTCCTTCCAACAGCCCATAACCCGGGTCTAATGAGAAAAACATCGGACAGATTCCAACAGTGGGCATCCTACGAGCTACCTGAGCAGCACACCTCAAAACCGTCAAGATCGTCAGAAACAAGGGACGTCTGGGAAACTGCTACAGCCAAGAGGAGGCATGATGACTACACGTGATGTGGGATCCGGGAACAGAAAACGCACATTTGGGAAAAATCAAGAAAGATAAAAAAATAACTATGGGCGTTAGTTAATAATAATGTATCAATACTGGTGCATTAATTGTAGCAAATGAAAGATATTCATAATAGGAGAAATTGGTATGGAGTATGTGAGAACTCTCTGAACTATCATTTCTCTTTTTTTTTTTCTTTTTTCTTTTTTTGTAAATCTAAAACTGTTTTAAGAGAAAAAAAAGTCAATTTAAAAAATGTTCCTGGAGAAAGGCAGTGGAGCTACATGGCCAAACAGAAACCTCCGGCCATCGTCCCCCTACAGGAACACCTGATTCAACACTATCCACGCAAGCAAACACCTTCAGGAGAACCAAACGTCAGGTGAGCAATCACACCACCTGGTTTTCACACTGTATCAGGAAAGAGGCGCCGAAGAGGGCAGAAAAGACAATCCTGCGTGGCCTTCGCCATCTCTCCCCATCCCCTGGCAGTACCAGGCCAGCGCCTGTGTGCAGAGAGAATCCGTGCGCCCGGAGGAGAGAGAGTGATGTGATCGTGGGACTCTGCATTGAACCCAGGGCCCCTGCATAGGTGAACACAGCAGAGGGCAGAATCCTGCCAGTGCTCATGAGGGGAGAATTTAGACCAGCCTGGCCAGAGAGAAATCCTCCCACCCGAATCCTGAGTTCTGGCTAGCCCTAAGACCAGCTAACAAAAAGCAGCCCGGGGCCAGGACTAAATTTGCAAGGCAGTCAGGCCACAAATTCTGCAGTCCTCGGGCAATTCCTGAGCATGTGCTGGCTTGGAGCTAGCGGACGTGGATGTGCATGTGACCAGCTGAGGCACCTGCAGCTGCAGCCAGGCCGGTGCCTGTGTCACCCCTCCCACAACGACAGGCAGCCAAGCCCAGGGGAGAGTCTCCCTCCACTAGAGGAAAGGAAAGGGCAAAGCTCAGAGGACTTTGTTTCGCACCTTGGGTATCGGCTCAGCTGATAAAAAAAATAAAGTACCAAGCAGACTTCTGAAGCCCCTGAGTCCAGGCCTGAGTTCCTGGAAGGCGTTTCTGTACCTGCCCTGGGCCAGAAGGAAACATGCCGCCTTTAGGAGAAAGACCCAGTCCAGGCAGGACTCAATACTTGCTGATGAAGGAGCCCTGGGGCTTTGAATAAACATCGGAGGTAACCAGGCAACAGTCACCACTGGCTTCAGGTGTGACCTGGCACCAGTGGCCACAAGGGAGTGTCCCTGTCACTCCTTCTCCAACTGCACAGCCCTGCACAGAGAGTGAGGAAAAAGAGCAAGAGACTTTCTTTACCTGGCAATCCAGGGACTTTGCTTATATCTTACCCAAGTCCACCAAGGTGGTATCACCAGGAGAGAATATTGCAACTAGACTTTCTAGAAGAAGCAACTCAAGACGAAGGAAAAGTTGGTAACGTGAGTATCACAGAAGGAGCCAAGGAGAGAAAGGAATTTCTTGAAGGAGCGTGTGGTCAACCACGTCAAATGCCCCAGCATCAGAGGAAGCTGAGAAAAGATGAGAAAAAGCTATTTGCCCTCGTTAGGGAGCAAGTTTAAGAGCTGCTTAGAGGCATCATAGCCACTGAGAAAGGCCAAGGCATCCAAAAGTCTTAGGAAAATGAAGACAGTGGGCACAGACCACCTTCAGAATGGGGAACGGTAGAGAGAAGATTTCACAGGTGTTTGTGGTGGGAATGAATGAACAAGTGAAGAAATGAAATGAATGGGCCCAATCAGGTGTGGAGGTATCCAAGCTACAAGACAGAAAAGACTTAGATGGATCATCAGATATACAGCCTAGAGGGGACTCTCTGGACAGCACAAAATTCGACACTCCGGTATTAATAGGAGGACACTCAGGATGGTTAAGTCGCTAGTTCAGAGTCACCCAGCATCAGGACAGAGATCCAAATGCAGGTCTCCGTTCTCCCCCTTGGGCAATCTTTCCATTCGACTGCTTTTGAAACATGAACATTATATCCGGAAAACAAGAAACGAAAGGAAAAGAAACAGTTTTTTACCTTTTCTTGTTCTTTCTAGTTACTTCTTTTTAGCCAATCTATCATCCCTCGTGAAGAGACAAGGCTCAACCTTTGCCAATTTGCCTGTCATAAACTACTATTCTCCATGGGGAAGGTGGCTTTCCGATGTTTCCAAGGTTACTGGATGAAAACCTCAAGTTTTTCCCCTATCAAACTTACACTAGCCCTGCCATGAATATACAAGACCCTCCCTACAAGGCCAAGTTCACGGGTACAGGCGGAAGTTAGCAGGGACGGCGTCGGTGGGGAAACGGCTTTTCCTCTTAGATTCACGCAGGCAGCATCTGCACAGCCGAAGTGGGCTCAAAGGAAGGCCTGAGTGATGATCTGGCAAACGCAGGCGGTGTAAATATCCAATCCAGCAACTCGGGCCTCAGGGCAAAGGTAAACATTTTCCCTGTCCCTGCCAAGCTCCTCTCATGCATGTTTGAAAACTGCTCCAGGACCCGGGCCTGAGGGACTCAAGCATCCCAAACGGTGGCATTGCCAAGTTGGCATGAAATTACATGAGGCCTCTGTCCAATAGCACCTTGGACTCCATTCTCCACCCCCCTCAACTCCACCCCTTCCACCCGCACCCCTGCCTTGGTCCTCCAAGGTACTAGAAGGATATTTAGATATTTAGGAAGAAACGCTCTATCTGTGCAGCCACTAGGGGACCATTCAATGCACGACATTAGTAACGCAGCGTCTGGGGGCTGGTTAATGCGGATTCACTGGCGAAGGGTCCCAGATGCTGCAGCGATCTGTGATTTAGCAAGGCCTGGTTAGCGCCAGGGCTGTTTTTATCACTCCATGTGTTGGCTTCCATTACCGATTGGCTTCTACCAGGTCTAGTGGAAGATGATCATTTTCATCAGTAAGTCATGTTAGGCTTTCCTTGGATCGCCTCTTCCAGGAATCTGAGTCCAGAGTTTTAAACTAAAATGGAAGAGTGATTTTCAGTATTTCTTCCATATAAAAAAAAAAGGACCTGGAATATCAGGCATTATGATCTCTTCGTGTCCGAGTCCCTGGGTGGATGGTTGACTATCTAACTCCTTCAGATCAGGAGGAAACTTGGAAATTCAGAATCACTTATTTAAAATACCTACTTTCTTAAGTTTCTCTGGCCTCCCTACACCCTGCTACACCTACTCTAGCTGGGAATGAGACACAGTAATCCACTTTCAACATGACTGAATCTACTCCTGCAGGAATAAGGTCTTATGAGGCTGCTAACACCCAGCTTCAAGACCAGACTATCCCCAGGTATTCATTCTTGCTCTCCTTTTGATTTCCCACCACAACCACCCAGGAGAGAAAAAAAATAATAACAATATTGGAGACAAGCTGGGAAATTCTGCCTCTGCGCAAAGCTGACACCAACCCTGTCAGACTAATAATGTATTCAGCGGCCAGCTCGTCAGCAATGCAGAATGGTCCCCGAGTTCAAGGCTATGATACATTAGAATATCATTTGGCCGGAGTTTCCCTCTCTCCTTTGGAGAACAAATGCATTTTTGAATGACTTGAAGAAGAAGTCATTCCTCACGATGGGTAAACTCAAAAAGGGTCAGGAGAAAAAAAAAAAAACAAAGTTCAGATAAGCCCCTGGAAAGTATGTCTGTTCTTTCAAATCTAATCTCATTGTTTTTTTTTTTTTTTTTTTTACGTCTCTCTCTTCACTTTCAGGGCAGGAAACTTGGCTGCCACGTGGGGCTCTGTTTTCAACATGTGAGATTTCAGACAACTGCTGGATGTCTCCTGGCCCACTTACTCCACCTATGGAGTATGGAAAATGCTCCCTCCCTCAGGCTACAGTGAAAAGTTGCTGTTGTTTTTGTTGTTGTTGTGATGGGGATCTGGCCGATTTCGAAGAGCTTTGAGATAGCTGGGTGAGGATGAGTCTTCCCCTAAGCATACACCGTGTTAAAAAAAATGCCTTTGTTGCTTCAAGGTTTTTCATCTTTTCCGTCCCTTCCCTTGTCTGTTTCCTACACAGGCTCTTGTCCGCAAGAAAACCAATTTCAGTTCTTTACCGAGGAGCTCGAGTTCCCACTTCTCACCACCAATTAGGCAGGACATTTGGAGGGAGAGCAAATACGCCTTAGATCGTCTTCACCAAACCCTGCGAAGGAAATGGCTTCGCACTGCATTCTGTTTGCAGCCTACCCTTTCCCAGTCAAACTAGGTACAAGGAGGATCGAAGAGAACTGTACAATTACATGAAAAATCAATCTTGCTCATTTTGACAGGCTCTGAGTCCGCTGTGAGAAATCATCACTAAAAAGGAACTTTTCTGCGTGTGCTCACGTATCTTCGTGCACGCGCTGTAGGCTGAGCCGGGGTCCAAGTCACAGCAGCTCTCGATGGCGTCCACCAGTAGCAGCCCGGGGACGCCGAGCAAGGGCCAGGTTTAGCCCCGTCCACAAACAGCCCCACAGTCATTGGAGCAGGTCTTGGCCGTGCACCCTTCAGCCTGCACCGGGCTTCTTCTACTGGAGAAACGGTCACGGTCCATCTGCCGTGCAAATACACAAATACGAAGCCATCGCCCGTTCCGTTAGGAATTAGTCCTCACCAGGACACAACAGCCTTTTCACCTCCAAGATGAGGAATCAATGTTGTCATTGTCCATCGGGCTCCCGACTGAGGTCTTTCCTGGGCAACCAATGGCATCTGCCTGGGCTCCGGGAAGCCACGGGGCCAGGGGCACCCCAGAAAGTTCTGTACCCTGTGCCAAAGCAACATAGGCTGATTCCTAGCCCACCTTCTGTTGCATCCCTAGCTACCCATTTTCTATGACCCTGGTACCCACACGCAGCAGTGAGGATGAAGACTGCAGCGGAGGTGAGATCGCTCACCCCTTCTGAATATCCAGCATGGCTGCACCCGAACACGGCGAGTAAACTGTCCCTCCGCATCATCCTCAGGGCTCATGTTTTCACATTGAGTTTGTAAACCATGAACTTCTGCAAGTGTCAGGCTGACTTCATACAGTTTTTTGTATTGTTCCTAATTTTTTTAAAATAATGATCAAGTATCACTTCTGTCACTAAGAAAAAAAAAAAAAAAGAATGCAACGCTCTGGCATTTTATATGACACTGCTCCGGGCTTGCACATGGCTGAAGGGATTAAGGAAGAGTGAAATTTAAAACCTGATTCTCATGTATATGCATGAGGTATCTCTGGAAGGGTCTTACCAAAAAAAAACCCTGTAACAGTGATTATCTCTGGGAAGAGAAAGGGATGCCTCTAAAATGTCCACCTCCAGCGCTGGAGGAAGACGAAGATGAACAGGAGGCTATACTATCATTTTGAGAGACAGATCCATTTGTTTTACATGGAAAACAAAGACACACCTCTAATTCAGACGTAGGCAAAACTTTCCTAGTTGCATTTTTTTTTTTTTTAAAATCAATCTCCATTGAGATGGCTATTGGAAAAGGTCAATTTTAATAGTCTAGAATGCAGAGCTTTCTAAATGTCTCATCAGCCTAGTTTATTTTCTCCTTCTCTGACATGGTCCTGAATAGTTTTCTCTCTCTCTATGGACACACCCATAGAAAAGACACAAGCTCCACACTTGCCCTGATGCTTGTCCAGATGGGATCAGTCCTTCCTTCACCCTGCCCCTCCTTCCTTTAAGTGTGTATTCTCTTACATTACTTTCCCAGTCCTTCTTAGGGCTTTCATTCATTTAATTTATCTATCTTTCCTTTCCTCTCTAATGGCATTTATTGAGTACTTACTATACTCTCTCTCTTTTTTTCTTCATTTACTGAGTGTTTATGAGACACCAGGAACTCTCCTAAGCACTTCATGTTCGATATCTTCAGAACAACTTTACAAAGTACCATTATTTCCCCTATTTCCCAAATGAGGAAGTCAAATATTAGACAGATGACCTGACCAATGACACACAGCTAACCCAGATCTGCCCACCATGAGCCCCTATTCTTACCTCATCCCTTAATCTTTCCATTCAATTACATTTTTTTTCAAAATCCTGTTTACTATCTAATGCCCTCATATTATTAACTTTTTCCTCTTTTTTTCAATATTCATCCCTTCCCCCGACCTTGTGGTGTCCTCCATTTTTTTTCTTCTTTTTTTTGTGACAGAGTCTCACTCTGTTGCCCTGGCTAGAGTGCCATGGCATCAGCCCAGCTCACAGCAACCTCAAACTCCTGGACTCAGGCAATCCTCCTGCCTCAGCCTCCCAAATAGCTGGGACTACAGGCATGTGCCACCATGCCCGGCTAATTTTTCTATATATTTCAGTTGTCCAATTAATTTCTTTCTATTTATAGTAGAGACGGGGTCTCACTCTTGCTCAGGCTGGTTTCGAACTTCCGACCTTGAGCGATCCTCCCGCCTCGGCCTCCCAGAGTGCTAGGATGACAGGCGTGAGCCACTGTGCCCAGCCTCCCTCTTTTGTTTCCTTTGCTCAGGTCCCAGGTACAACAGGGGGTTAATGGTTAAGGCCTTCTTTCCTGCCACTCAGACTCACGCAGAGACCATGGCCACATGAGGCTATGTATTTGGAAGGGAGGCGATTTCTTGCTTATTTTCAATCATGATACTTACTCAAATGCTCAACCTTGTCTGCGCTTAAAAATGGTGCTTGTCCCAAAAGACCAGCGACTGTCATCAAGTATCTTTATAAGGCAGTGGGAAGACAGCAGACATACTTGACCACACTCTAGTGTCAAGCTGGCGATGGTAAGTCAGTACAACACACACTTTTCTCCCATGAAATGTAACTTCTGTACTTGGGAGACATGCAGACAATATCCTTTCATGAACAAATGCTTTTATTTTTAAGTTCAAACTGTCAAACTTTGCACAAGTGTTCAGCATAAAAACAGCATTTCACTGTAGAGCTGCTCTTGTTCTGTTTACATCACTGCATTTTTGAAAGGGTCGTTATCGTCGTTATCATTATTATTGGCATCATTATTAAACAGCCGATGGAGGAGAAGGAGAACTTGGAAGAAGGATTTCAAGGTTCTGAAAATAAAACCTTTAAAATATGTAAGTTTTGGCCGGGCGCGGTGGCTCACGCCTGTAATCCTAGCACTCTGGGAGGCCGAGGCGGGCGGATCGCTCGAGGTCAGGAGTTCAAGACCAGCTTGAGCAAGAGCAAGACCCTGTCTCTACTAAAAATAGGAAGAAATTAATTGGACAACTGAAATATATAGAAAAATTAGCCGGGCATGGTGGCTCATGCCTGTAGTCCCAGCTACTCGGGAGGCTGAGGCAGGAGGATCGCTTGAGCCCAGGAGTTTGAGGTTGCTGTGAACTAGGCTGACGCCACGGCACTCTAGCCCGGGCAACACAGTGAGACTCTGTCTCAAAATATATATATATATATATATATATATATATATATATATATATATATATAAGTTTTGATCCCACCCATCCACCTCACGAACTAAGAAAGAAAACCAGTGTAACAAGAGAAAAGAGAACAACAAGAGAAAAGCACATGCAACTAGAATTCATACTCAAAAGGCTGAACTAAAGGGAGGAAAAACATTTCTGTCCAAAGGCAGACTGCACATGGACACAGACACACACTAACATCCATGAGATCAGAAGCGCCTCAGCTGCATGACATCACCGCATCCCAGCTAACACATGGCCGTGAATTCGCCGCATGGCATCTATGACCAGAAATCCATCCCTGCCCCTGCCCACCCTTTTGCGACAGCCAAGTTTGTGCAGCTCTGTGCCGTTCAGCCTGTGTGCCTAATGCATCCATTAAACAGAGAGATGGGCAATGCTTTCCTATGTTTCTCATTATTTAAAAGAACAAGTTAATCTCCCCTTTGGGGGGCAGCAGGAGAAGTGCAAACCACAGGATCCTCTTGAACAGTGCTCTGCTCGGTCCTCTCTTGTTGATAGGTCTGCTTTCATAATTTTATTGTCAGGGCTCTGGAGCAAATTTCAGAGAGGTAGAGCTACTTGATGGGTGGGAATGAGAAGGAAGAGGAAGCTTGGAAAATCCGAGGGGTGTGGGGGAAGGAAGTCAAGGCAGCTGATGGATGGCAAGCCTTTTATCAGATACCTCTCCTTTCCTCCTCGAGTGCCTATCATATCCCACAAACTGCTCCTGAAGAGCCCTCCGCTCACCCTCTCCCCCTAATTAAATGTGCACTTCATTAATGTAAATTGGGGGTTTAATGCTCTTGTTGAAATTCTGAAGAAAGTGCTATGGCCTTGCGAAATGCTTAAGCATCATTGCAAATTAGATTAGGGACCAAGAAAGGCAGTAAAATTAGAATGATAATGGCTGATGTGGCTTCCTGACAGGCATGACTATTCAGGGATCAATGGGACGGAGAACCGTTTCCCCGAGCCCAGAGTGAAAGGCAGGGACAAACGTCAGCCTACAGATGTGGCTTTTGGAAGCACTTTCAATTAGTTTAATTTGGTAAATGGTGGGGATTTAGAGGCTCTCAGCCAGTCATACAAGACAAGAATACATTGAAATGTTTTTCACTTTTTAACATAAAATAGGATTGGGCTTGAGATTTGCATTTCTCCGAACAAGGGGATGGAGTGGGGTGGGATGGGGGTGGGGGGTGGGGCAGGGAAAGTTTCCAAAGTGGTTTTTACCAACTCTGCTTTTGAAAATGGAAATGACTTTTATAAGCTTGGACTGAAACGTTCCGAAGAGCGAGAAAGGAGGGAGTCCATGTACCCCTTCTGGTTCTCAGAGAGGCCTTAAATCCTGAACACATCAGGAGCCCAGGGCGTGCTCAAACGTCGTCAAGAGGGCGGGGGACGGGGGGAGCAGGCAGCGAAACCCTCTCAAACTCATCCATCATTTCTTACCAGAAATGTGTTTTTCATCTTTTTTTTTTTTTAAAAAATGCTATTTCTCAGCTACACCACCTCTTTTACTCCCCCTGCTCACAAAAATTGAATCACTTTTTTGCATGTATCACAGAAAAGAAATATTCATAACCCTCTCCCACAGAGATGCACGCAAGGACGTGGGCTCGCGGCTGCATTCACCCGGGACGACACACGCGCGCGCGTCAGCACACACTCAGGGCGCGCTCCTTCGGTCAGTGCTAAGTGCGTCCTCCTGCTGACTCCGCCCCACCCCCAGACCCCCCGGTGCCTTCCCTGGAAAATAAATTGGCGCTGATCCGGTGACTGGGGACGTTTGCAGGCAGGACAGCTTCTGTGCACAAAGACCTCCTTCAGAGGTGCGCGTTTTGACTAACAGGTCCCTCCTTGTGTTCCCAGAACGCTGTCAAGCTCCACTTGGACCTCCTCCCTGAAGGTGTCTGCGTCCTTCATGAGTCAAGAGGAAGGAGATGATGCGTCAGAAACTGCGGCGAATATTACCGAATCCCCAGCGGCCCCCAAAGGCCGCGCAAACTCAGGAGCTGGCGCGGGGATGCACCCCCCCACACACACACAGCCATGAGTTCCTTTTGCACCAGCGTTTGCTAAAAGGCTCACTGCTCACTCTTGCTAAGTTTACAGCACAGACAGACAAAACCCGTACTGAAAGAATGTGTCCATAAAGGAGAGTGCACTCCACAGGCGGGGCAATGGTGGGCTCGGAAAATAGTTTGCCCTGCTCATGATCTGGTGGCTGGGAGTGTGAGGATGGTAGCAGGTCACTGGTGTTACAAGCAAATCCACAATTTATGGGCTTCAGAAGGCCCCATTCATAAAGACTGCTTGTCTCCCACTAAACATCCTGATGAAAAGGAGGAAAAAAAATTCCAAATAAATTATTCCAGTTAAGTTAATAATATCTAATATCTGTACAGCACTTTGCTGTTTTCCAAGCACATGGACAAATATAATATCGAATAACTCGTCTGATCTGTAACAATATCTTCAGGGGTAGCAAAGAAATAAATGATTCTTTGTATTTCACAGATGAAGAAAATAAGGTTCAGAGGTAACAAGTTACTTTCCCAAAGACATAGAGTTTGTAAACTGGCAGAGCATGAATTAAAAAGTCTTTTTTCCCTAATAACTTTAGCCTTGTTGTACAATTGAGAGATGATTATTGTGAAAAATCTGCATATGATACAGAAATGTACCAAGTACATATTACTGAAAATATTTTGCATTCTTTGATATATCTTTCTTTGCATATAGATAGATAATATTAATAGTACTCATAATAAAATAAGAGCTAATACATATGGAATTGTTAACCACGTGCCAGGTATCTTGGATGTTGTTTGCATTTATTGCTCAGAACAACCCCGTGAGGTAGATGTAGCTTACCGATGAGGGAAGTAAGGCGAGGAACAGTTAAGTAATTTGGCCAAATTCACACAACTATGAATATTACTTACAAAAATATCATAGTGATCATATAAGTAGGTAACTTGCTTTATCACACAAGAATACGTCACGAATATTTTTCCGTGTATCTACCTCATCACGTTTCATGGCTATATATATTCATTGTCTAAGTTAATTAATAAGTCCTCTATTGATGGACTTTTAGTGCTCTTAATTTTCTCTTTTGCAAACAATGCTATGATGAAAATGATGAGCACACCTTCTTTCACATCTAGCTGGTGATCTCCTTAGGATTAATTCTAGACAGGAGTGATAGAGCAAAACTCAGTTCTCCGCTCCTACTGCTTCACTGGATTAGCCAAAAGAAACCAAAAACCTCAGGTGTTCTGACTCCTAGTTTCATGCCCTCCCCTTGCTCCCTCTCATGCAGCCCAGACAAAGCCTAGAAATGGGTATCCTGTACACCCAACAGCTGATGGGCTGGAGGCTTTTGGGTATTGCACAGAGAGTTGGCCAAGTATGTTCCCTATGTGTGATCATGGCTCCCGGTGAACCCATATCTAGAATTTTTCTGCCTCTCTGGGCAGAGAGTTGCCTGTAACTAGAGTCCAGGTCTCCAAACAATAATGACATGACAGAGCCATGAGATGGGACAGAACCAATCATCTTTCCCATCATTCCACAGACATCTGATTGGATAGATACCACAAAAACAAGCCCCCCAAAATAGACTCCATGCCCTCAAGAAGCACACAGGCAGGGGAGAGAGACAGAGAAGGGAAGAGGCAATCACAAAACAGACCCTACAGAAATAATCACATGACTCACACATCCTCCACCAAACTCTGCACGCAGCCCAGCCTGGGGAACTTTGGGAGGCCTTCCCAGCAAAGAGGACGGCTGGAGAAACCCTAAAGGAAGAGCTGGAGCTGCTCAGGCACAGGACAGTGGGTGGACACTGGGCGCTGCAGGCTCCAGCTCTCTTTAGGAAGCCCCAGACATAGAGCTGCTGTCTCCAGACCCTGGGACCACTCTTCCTCCTCGCCCCTTCAGGCCAAGTGGTTGATGATAACAATTTCCCACCTACCAGCTCCAGGATACTAGACTAACCCTTTTTTATTTTCAAGAATCCTTCCCTGCCCTTTATTAAACTGTCTTCAGATTGCCCAGTTTGAGTGTGAGGTCTGTTTCCTGCCAGAACCTTGGCTGATTCAACACGTGTGCATAAGAGGTTGGATACAATTCTGCAGATCTCACGGCCCTCCCTGTGGTCGCCCCATCCCAAAGCCCCCTAACAGGAACCCTAGCTCCAGAAGGAACGCACAGCACTGGAGATTGGCCCCGTTCCCTGGTTGGCACAACGATCTCAATAGGACATTTCTCTTCTGGCACCAGTTAGAGATGTTCAATTCCATTTCACTTTAATTTGCAATAAATGTGCCTAATTTTATTTTTAATTTCCTAAATAGATTGATTTGGCAAAAGCCACTTCACCAGCTCAAAGGTTAAGTCCCTGATTGAAAATGCTAATATCGAATTCATTTTCTCAAATGCTGATTCTCTAATTTTATGAAATAATACTTTTTATTTTTTAGATAAAAATCAGAGAACCATAGACGTGGGAGATTTGGTAGACATGAACCCAATAGGTCCAACAAGGTTAAAGGTTTTACCCAACAAGACACACACAGCCTGCTAATAAAATCCTTTTACTCTCCACTGGAAGCTGGAATTCCTAAATCAAGGCAACTGTTATTTGTCCTAGAAAAAATATTGTCTGCTAAGAATGATTCTTCCTCCTTTGGTATTTAAACCACTCTTAGATCTGGTCTCAATTTTACTATGTCCTGTAAGGATAAAAAAAATAAAGAAAGAACAGAAAAAGAGTAACACAAGAAACCAGAAAGAGTAGTTGCTTCTAGGGAGTGGCAGGGAGAAGGGGTGGGCAGGAGAAAGACATTTTATGAGTAATTAACTTTATGAGTTAATTGGTAGCTTGTGACATGTATAACATTTGAATTCATGATTTGGAAAATAAATAATTTTATTTGGAACTTAGGGAGGACAAACATCATTTGAATCCTGCGCAGCAAAGAGATACTGTCCACCTGTTACGTGTGATGGGACATCTTGGGCTCTGGAGGGATACAAAGGCAGAGTTCCAGAGCCAGTCCGGACTCCGTGAGCGTCTCGTCTGCTGGAGGAGACAGAAAAGTACAGGAACAATGACGACGCATCAAGGAACGTGTGAAGCTGAGACGGAAGGAGAGTCATCTCAACTTGGTGTGTCCGAGTCGCGTATGAACTGATGGTTAGAATTGGGAAAGGTTCTGCCAGGTACGAGGAACTGGGTCACCAGAGGCTTGCCGGGGAAAATGAAGGCAGACACGAACCACCGGCTTCTGCTCACACCAGGGCGAGTGTGGACGGTCTACAACCCTCAGCCCCAACGCCCAGCACGAGGACACCCTATATTTTTCACAAAAGTCCTTTTTGGAATCATTACGCCTTACGTGAGTATGACATCTTAGAAGGTCTTTTTAACCTATTAAAAAGTAATAGCTTATTACTTATCCCCATTCTGTAGTTGGAGAAAACAGCAAAGAGACGGCAGCAGGGTCTGCTGGAATTTTAAAGATAACTCAGTCCTTTTACAGAGGAGGAAACTGAGGCCACAGAGGAAGCGTGACGCTGAGTTAGGAACACGGTCGGGGGCTTCAGAGCTCTGTTGGCCTCACGCATACAAGGGACGAGACCAAACCTGTCCTCTGGCCAAGTCTTGACTCCAGGGGAAAGCAATAAAGTAGAGGACACGATAAATCGGCATTTGACTCGCATGCGCTTATTTTAAATTCAGTAAATCCGAATGTCCCTATGCTGCTAGCCATCACCTGTAAATGTATTAGGAAAAAAAAAGATACATTTTTTGACGACCATGCTTTGCGTTACCAAGTTGGTTTTTTGTTTGGTTTTTGTCCTACGTCTACTGTTACTCACCCAGAAGCTCCACACCCTTAGTGGGATCGTGTCCCTAAGTCTGGATGCGGATTGGAGAGAGGAAAGGCGACTCTCGCAGTGGTCAGAGGTTTGCCTGGAGACCGCGTCATCCACCCCATCCGTTCAGGGAACGCTTTGATAGCAGAGGCTATTAAATGTTTGGAAGTGTTGTTTTTAAAAGAGAAAAATCAAGTATGCATTAGAGGATGGTTGATAATACAAAGCCGTGAAGGTCTAAGGCAGTCACGGCTGCTACACACAGCAACAGCGTGCAAAACGGAGGGAAAGAAAAGAGGCGCATGGGCATCCAGTCTTGAGTTTCCTCCGTGCAATGTCGAAGTAATCTCATCTCCTCCTCCTCGCTGCTCGCCCACTAAATGTGCGCCCGGCCGCCCCTCGGGCACATACCCTCTGCTTCTCTTGCCTTTTTGAGGCACTCGCCCACGTCTCGGCTGGACCTGAATGATGAGGTGTGGCCCTGTAGCTCGCTCTCACTTATTCAGCTGTTAAAGCAGCTTAAACCCTCATAAGAACATTAACATCTGGGCGCCAATAACAGATTGACCTTTATTCATAAAGTGCAAATAGTTGGAAGTCGAACAGATTGGTTGCCAGTGATTGCCTTTTATGTGCAGTTTAGGGCTTTGATTTCTCTCCCCTTTCTTCCTTTAATCTGACATCACCAGCGTGAATAGCGTTTGCACTCTAAGTAAACAGGGCCCGGGGGGCCTCAGCTTTTGTAGCGAGGTTTGCTTGTGCCGGGGGAAGGAGATGGCAGGGTGACTTTAAAAGATTTGCCTTTGGAATTAAACAATTTAAGAATGGATTGGAAACCCCCGAAAATGAATGGAGCTGTTGGAAGATCTCCGAACAGAACCCGCGCAAGAGTCTTTTTGCACACGGTACCATTTATCCGAAATTATTCATGTAGGTGGGGAATGAGAATGTAAGGATTTGCATTAACTCTCTTGAAAGTTTACTCTATGTCATGCACAAAAGGGAAACTCAGAAGCCCACAGCGCCTATGGATTTAAAATGGGACCACACTGCCCTGGCTTTGTCACCCTGCTCGAGACAGCTGGGAGCATTTCCAGGCTTACGGTTGCAGAGGGTGGCTGGAGCCTTTAAACAAGCTGTGTTTCTTTAGAGCATTCCAGGGAAATATCTCGTAAGCACAGGCTCTTCAAGACACTCTTCAACACAGCGTTCGGTTCTGGGTTATTTTTTCCCTGATTTATCTTGACAATCCTTTACTTCCAACAGCACAAGCCCACGCTTTACAGCAAATGGAGAATCTTTACGGCATTTTCATAGATAGCGTGTGCCCGTGCAAAGCTTCCCCACGATCAATTTTGCCCATTTAGAAATCATAAAGTGAGTCAACAGAACCAACACAAGAAATAGAAGGTACAAAGCTCTCACAAATAAGGCTTGGCCGCAGGCAGAAGGTGATTTTACGTGAATACTGGTTCTGCTGGAGCTTTTGAACTGCCTTTTAAAAAAATCTTAAATGTCTGTATTTGGGGAGTATAGGGATATTACTTTTTAATCCAGACCAATTCAGCATTGCCTTGAGTACTAACAACTTCAGCTTCAGAATCAGGCAGTTCCAGATTTGTGTCCCAGCCCTTTTTAGATGCTTATTAACTGTGTAACTTAGACATAGAACTGGTCTCAGAGCCTCATTTTCTCTAATTTATGGGTCACTATAGCACCACTCTCAGAGCGGTGAGCATCTCCATCAAGCATCCGCCCCTTAGTACTCGGTAAAACTTAGTTACTGTTTTTTCTATCAATTTTTAATTTTGTATCATGTTGCTGTCATAGGTCTGTATGGAGAAGATGACAAAAGTATAGAAAGTACTCATAATGGACCCACCCCCCCGACTAACCTCAGTAATAGAAACTGCTGTTATTATTGTCATTATCGGTTCACACTTTCCTGTGCACAGATTGCTTCACTGTCTTAAACTATGTTGCATCTTTCTTGCGGCAGAAAACAGGTCTCCCATTTCTTTTGTAACCCCTGCTGCTCTGAGCACAGTATCAGATGCAGAGAGGATGCTTAGTAAATAAATTACTTCTTGGCTAACTCTTCCTCTCCTTGGCTGGGAACTAGCTGCTCCAAAGTTGACAACACAGGCATCCTCCTTCACCACGTCCCCAGTCCCTCCAGCTAATCCGTTACTGAGTCCAATCATTTCTTGCTCTAAAAATCAGCTCCCCTCTTCCCCATTCCTGTCGCCACTGTGCTGATCCAGGCTTGTCGAAGCCTCCGGACAGAGACCCCGCGGGCGCCATCCACTGCCCCCCACTGCTCCACCCGCGCTGCAGACCGACGCCCGGCAAACGTTCCCCACGCTTCTTCCATGTCCCTTCCCAGCTCTTGGCGCTTCAGCCTTTTCTGCTATTCCAGCCTTTCCATCATAGTGACATGGGAAGTTGCATGGACGGAAAGAATTTAAGAAAGAAATAAGAATATTATCCACGCAGTGCTTTGATTCCTGAACTCAGCCTACCCTAGGTTAGGACATTTGCTAACTGGTTAACCATCTTGCCCGCACACGCCTGGCTTCGGACCAGGAAGGGGATCCATCTAGAGGCGATGGGTGGATCAGAGCTCCTACTGCGGAAAAAGGCAGAAGCCCTTCAAACCTCCCCAGCTACCGTGAGTGCTGCCACCTTATAAATAACACAAAAAAAGGAGTGCCTTTCCTCCAAGATTTCAGACTACCAGTGTCAACATTAGAACACTAACGATGACTTTAGAGCATTGTTTTGGAATCTCAAAACAAAGGGCAGAAAACCAAGGAACAGTTAAAAATGACACAGGAGTGTACAAACACGCATAAAAACAGTCACACAGAAGGCAGAAAGAAGAAAATGAGGAAGAATGAAAAGAGATATTACATTTCACATTCCCGGGGACAAGTCCCCACCCTTCCGAGTCCTTGGAATCACTCCAAAGAAGGGCCAAGAGCCAGGGGCAGCAGTACCCGGACTTCCTCCCAGGATTCGTGCCCTCTCATCCCCAAATCCAGTACTCCCCCAAGATGGGGCAAAGTGTTTCTCCTTGGTGGCGACCCATTTCTCTGTCACTGTTTTTTTTTTTCCAGAGCTTTTTCTCCCAACATCAGAGACTATCATGCCAACTCGCTCTCAAGCCAAGGCATTTTAATGAGGGAAAGATTTCAGAAAGATTATGGATGGGATTTTAAATGTCTACCGAAATAACACACAGAAAAGTCTTCGTCGTAAAGGAGAAAATGCTTTAAAAAGTATCTTTAAATAAATCCTCCATAACAGAGACTTGGCAGGCCCAGAGCTGCTCCCCGGCCATCCGGGGGAGAGCGGGCTCTTTATGGATTCCAATCTAAGCGTGAGCACTGACAGCAGCCCCTAATCTATAGGATTGTTCCCTGCTTGTGAGAGTCTCATTAATTAGCAGCTGATGAGGTGCAAAAGGAGTAAATTTTGTTTCCATTTAACGATGACCTTCATTTTAATTCCATTTCCTTTGTGAAAACCTGGAAATGATACGACAATCCCCACACGGTAGAGTTTTTGAAAGCTCCTCTAGTCGGGCAAATTGCTTTCATTTCTTGCCCCTTTACTGAATGCACAGCTATGGTGAACCTTAATGTACTTCTGGAAAAAGAACCGACTGAGGAAAAATTAGGATTTTGGATGGTCGGGGAAATTTTGGCAGGGGGTAGACAGGGAAAAAAAATGGAAGGTTTCGGTTTGCATTTGTAACAGGGAACAAATCACGTGAAAACGCTAAGGATGACAAAAATAAATTGTTGCCATCAACACTAAAAGCACTTACTGCACCTAGGACGTCTTAAATAACCTGGAGATCAATGTCTGGCACAAAGCAGACACTCAGCGAATTTTTGTTGAATGAATAAATGATCTTGGTGTCACCTGATTCTCAGTCAACGTTGGTGTTTTCAGCTGTGACTTTCCTAAATTCAGTTAAGCAGGGGATTCGGTACACTGCAGCTGCTAAAAAATGCAGAACAATTAGCCATTTGAATAAAGTAAGGAGAGCAGTGGTGTTTTCTTTTCTTGCTTTTTTTCTCTTTTCAATACCAAGTAATCTTAGCCAGAGACACCTTTCAGCCTCATGTCATCCTGGACCCCGTCTTCAGAGAGGGAGTGAGTCCGAGAGATGTGTTGAACATATCTGCCTCATATTGTACTTGCAAGTTTTCCAAAACTGAAAGTTAAATTATTTGAAGGCCAAGTCAGAGCATCCTGTTACCCACAGTAATCCCTGTCCACACGCAGACACACAACCCATTGCACTGCTCACTGAATCACTCGATGACTGAACGGTAGCTCCAGTGAACTATACTTAGGCATGGAGCTCCTGCAATTAAGCACACTTACTATTTACCCAAAATGATATTTCTAGAGTTAGATGGTGGGTTGAGGGAGAAGTGAGCTGGGCAGAACAAGACATGAGATTCCTAAATCCTCTTAGAGATTTTAGATCTGAAACTCAGAGGAGCCGGCCTTCCGAACTGCCCAGCTGAGAGAGTCAAAGGTGCTCACAATGGAGATGGGTAAAACACTCAGGCTATCTTGGGGCTGTGGTGTCCCCTCCTCACTGTAGGAGAGAGGGACAGATGGGGTGGCCATGGCGATACGGAAGCAGAGCTAACTCCCCCCCAACACCCCTCTGGGAACTGGAAGCCATAACCCTTACTTTCTTTTCATCCCAACGCCATTCTTCATCTCTCTTAGTAATAGATCCAGAATTATTCCAAGAGATTCCAGGACAGATTACTTTTTGCCCAATTTTCTTTTAGTTCTAGAAACCCCAAATGATTCTACTCACATCCCCATTCCCCACCCCTCTAGGACCAGCTTTACACACAAAAAGAAATCAGAACAAAGGGCCTCATGGTGTGATTTAAGAAAAAGAATCTTTTCCTGCTGTCCGGCTCTGTTCAAAAGTTAGAGACTCATCTGCATTAACAAGTAAACATCACTGAGAAGAGTAAGAGAAGTCTATCAACCATTCACACTCTAGTGCAAATTACTAAAATTCAATTGCTTTCCTCCCTTACAGCTATCTGAAACTTCTGGAGGGAGTTTCTCACGTATGTGCTCTGAGTGTGCGCCTGCATAGCTACTCTCAGTAAATAACGTATGTGTACAGAGATTATTAGAGACTATGGGTGTGGTATACAGCCTATACCCAATAAGTTTAGCAGAAATTCTATTTGCTAGAACTCTAAGAAACTAGAAATAATAACATAAGCACATATAATGCCTTTATAACTTCTTCTCTTGCATCATTTTATTTCACAACTCTGTGAGGTTGTATTATTGCCACCCCATTTAACAGGTGAGAGAAAAAAAATTAAACATCTTGCCTAATAAAAAGGAGAACTGGACTTTGACACCATGTTCAAGATCCCAAACCTGGGTATCTTTTCACTATGGGAAAGGCATCCCTGTTGGTGTGTTTCAAGGCATCTGCTACCACCACATCACAAAATTTGGAAAGGGACTCAAAATGTCTTAATCAAAAAGGGAAAGATGCTTTCCATGCAACTAGAAATTGGGAGGGTGAATAGGTAGGGCTAGACCCAGGTGTTAAGATGATGTCATCAGCAATCTGTCCCTTTTTCTCCATCTCTTGACTCAGCTTCCCTGTCTGTCCACATTGTGCTCAGGCAGAGTCTCCCCTGTCAGACAGATTTGTCAGGACTCGTTCTAGGCTTACGTCACCTGCATGGTTGCCAATCCCTCTGGAAACCCACAGAACTTAGCAGTTGATTCTGCCAACAGGCATAGGGTGGAGAAATCTGGGTGGACTTTACAGAGGAGGTGACAGTTACGTGCATCTTGACGATATGTAGGAGAATGGGATGGGATGGGCTTTCCTGTATCTGAGGGACTGTTCCACACTGCTCGAGCATCCTGGCACCTGGGCAGAAGCACAGAAAGATGAGGACAGCTGCCCGAATCACTGAAAGCCACTTTGCCAAATGACCAAGATAACACACAGAATGGCCAATTCACTGAAAATATCAATTTGCCAAATGTTCAATTTATAATTAATCAAATTTACTGATTTACCAAAAAAAAACTTTTTTGACTATCTATATAAAGTTTACAGCAATCTGTACTACATTGGTGGCCTTGGTTGAACAGCTTGTTTTGTTTTTGGAGCAACATTTTAAGGGAAATCCAGTTTCTTGAGACCTAAGATCATATGGGGGTGGTTTAGTGTCCTTAGGATTATATTTAATATTCAAAAAAGCGTATTTTAATCAGTGATCAAACGTCAGTGTTTCATATGTGGGAATTTTTTGGTTTCTACTGATTTCTTTCGACCTTTTCTCCCTCTGCTAAACATCTCATTGCATCTTGCCAAGGCTTATTAAAGACCTTTCTCTTGGGAGGAAGTTTTTACCTCTCTGCTTGGACCTCATAGGTCTAACACTTTAAACCTTACTGTTCAGCGTGGTAGTCACCGGCCACATGTGAGTCAGCGGCTATCATGATGGGCTGAAAACATCTCTGTCATCACAGAAAGTTCTATTGGGCAGCATGGCTTTAAACCAGCCTAATGACTCCTGAGCCAGCCTTTTCCCTAGATTCTGTCTTTGATTCCCTGAGCTGCGTGCCCCCCAGCAGCTAAGGAGCCAGACTTCACTCCTTCCTGCCTCTGGACTCGACCCCTGGGGAAGGGAATTTGGAAAGCTAGCTCACGGTCGATCATGGTTTCAGTTTGGTTCATTTTGTAGCCTAGCAACAGAAATGAGTTGTCCTCATATTTTAAAAAGTCCTCTGTGCAAAATCTTCTAGGGAATGACCTGCCTTAATTAAATACAAAGAAATGCTGTTTTATTCTGCAATGGCTTCTCCTTCCTCAAATTCCACTGCCCTCCAGAGAAGGAGGGAGGGTGGGAAGCAGAGAGGGAGGGAGGGACGGAGGAAGGGAGGAAGAGAATGGGGGTGAGAGAGAGAAAGAGATCCTCTTGTCAGCAAACTCCTTACTAAAAATATTAATTCCACTAAAAGCATCGAAAGGGCTTTTTTTCCCCTTAGAATGGGGGGAAAAATACAGCTGCATAGCAAAATGGGAGGCTTGAATGAACATTTCAAGTTCTACCTGTCACAAGCCATTAGTTGAATTGCCTAAAGAAATCCCTTGACAAGCATAAGTGCTGTTTTTACGTTACAGAGCTTCATAATGTTGCCCACAAGAAGAAATTTCTCCACAAAAGCTCCTTTCTGTTTCATAAAGTGATTTGTTCCAGTAGCGGTGATAATAAAATTGCTGAATTGAAACAGGATTGTTCAATGAAGACCTGAATCCAATTTGCTGGACTAGTATGATTACACTTTTATCTCTGTGTTTACTCATTGGTAGAATTGCTACCGGTCTTTTGATACACAATTAATAGGATTAATGGTTTTCAGGACCAGAAGGCGGTAACGGAGAACAGAACCCTTGCTCATGTGGCATAGCGGTTGTGTGCCGACCTGCTTAGGCCTGTGCATCTTGTTGGCTGAGCCACTACAGAATGATAGGTCGATTGCCCTTCCTTGTCTTTTAAAATGGGATTTCTTTTCCAATGAAAATTATTTTGCATAATTATATCTATGTTAATTTAAGTCCCTCCTGTCTGTGAGTTCCTCAGGCAGCTGACGGTGGAGACTCGTGGCCCAGGAAAAAAAGGTAAAGACAGAAACAGCAGCAATGATCTTCTAAAATTTAATTTTAGAGTGATCTACCTTCCTCACCTAATCATTCTTATTATCATTATTTAGTGGCTTTAATAACGGAATGAAAGATTTTGGCAAACCATTTCATTCATTAGCTGGGAACTTTTGAAGGCTTGGGTATACTCATGTTTAAGTTATTTTTGTGATAATTTGCATGTGCTTATAGTTTTTTCTAACCAACATTGCCTTTGGGATAGTGCTATCTGAAACCCTCCAGTATAACCATAGGGGACACAAAAGTAAGATGACTAAAGGCATGCTGCGTTTTTTTGTGTGGAAGTGTTTATTTTGTTTTCTGGGTTTGCGTTAAGTTTTTTTGGGGGGGAGTGGAGGTGGAAGATCAAAAAACTAGTAAAACTATAACTAGTAATGACTTAAGCCAGTGTCTTTATAGGCTACCAGAGTATTTTAAAACCAGACCGTGATCATTTTTAGCAGGTACTGGTATCTTTGCCTGGGGTTCCTAGAAAACAGAGCGTAAGGCAAGTCTCAGTGTTCAGGCTTTACTGAGGGAATCCCTGGGAAGCAAGAATGGGAGAAAAAATGAATGTAGGCAGGGAAAGCAGGAAGCATATACAAGGTAGTATGTTACCAAGTGGACACAGCATCGCTGGTGGCTTCGTCATGCTGGATATTCCCAGAGAGGCTCAAGGGAACCGCTGTGTCTCAGAACAGACTGTCCAATTATTCACAATTTATACCATAATAAATTAAATTTGAACCATGTTGTTGGGGGGCTGGTGTTGTTTAAGTAAGCCATGGTAACTTAAATTAATTCATATCAGAACCTTTCAGAGTGAGGACAGCCTATATTTGATGTCTGGTGCTTTCTGGATTTGGTACAAGAACTTAGCTAACAAACACAGGATAAAGGGAATCCATCACCATCCTGGCCAAGGGATAGTAAAAGAAACAAAAGAACACATGTGATTTCTTATACGTACAATATATATATATGCACCCTCCAGGGACCATGTCTAAATTCTTGGATCACAGTGGTTAAGTGTATATGTTTTGGAATCTTACAGAACTGAGTTCAAATGTTAATTAATCACTCACAAACTCAATTTCCTCATATGTAAAAGCCTATCTCCAAGAATTGTTGCAAAGAGTGAGAGAGATAACTGAAGACTAAGAGAGATAATATATGTAATATTTTGGTATAGCGCCTGGCTCATAGTAGGGTTCATTCAATGGTATTGATGGTAGGAGATGGGACTGATGGTGGTCATGTCACGGTGGGATGCTAGTGGGTACCCAAAAGAGAAATGGAACACTGAACTTTAAAAAGGAATAGAACTAGAATTGTAAATTGGAATCCCTGAGCTTCCCAGAAGATTATTATAGCACAGATTTATAATGAACCCACAGAACATTGACTCTGAAAATCTAGAACTTTAAATGGGTTATAATGCTTTCAGTGCAGGGAAAAATGAGCAAAGAAGCTTTGGCATCTATCCGTGCCAAGTCATGATGCCAAAAAGCATTTATGTCTCCATTGTAAGCTTTATCCAACATCCATTTACCAGTTCCTGGTTTGCAAATCCAATTGCTCTAGAATAGGGATTTGAGCAGCAAAATTGGCAACATTTTAAGCTGGATAGATCGGAGCTGCCAGCATGATGGTACAATCGTAGGAAGGAGTTCAGCTTGCTGATTGCAGAAGCTTATTGGGAATTCAACTTTGAGCAAATTGACCTTTATTAACCATCTCAATGCCATACACATTTGGGGAATTTCAAGGACCCTGTATATCCTAATTAGAACAAGTTAAATGTACTTAGAGTGAATTACACAAAAGACTAGTGTTATTCAAACAATTAAAAAGTCTTTGAGCTTTACGACTGACTCCTAAACTATGTTCTGTGGAACATCAGTGTTTCTTGTGACAGTAATCTATATTTCTCACGAAAAAAGGGGGAGGAAGTCCTATCATCATGAATTTGGAGATTCACAATAAGCATCAGCATTCTAAAGACAGAGAATTTTTGTAGTTAAAAAATAATTCTTCGAATTTGGTTAATCACATTTCCCAAAGATATTGAGCCTGAAACCCTTTTTTAAAAAAACAAAAAAAATCACTTTCTCACAGAATACAGTGTTACATGTAACAGTTTGGGAAAGCCACACAAAAAGTATAAATGAACGAAGGTTCAATAGTATTTCTGCACTGTGTCCTTGAACATCCACACATTTTGGAAATAAAGTTCAGGTAGCTTTTAGCAACATTCACAAAGATGCACAAGTTTGCCTAAAATGATTTGTTCCTGACATAAGCTCTCCCTCCCTCCATTCCTCTGCATTCCCCGCACTGGACCAGGCTATATTCCTTAAGACCCCCCACTTTTCTCATTGGGGTAGAGTTCCTTGTCGAGTCATCTTAACTGGTCCCCTAATTCAATTTGTCAACAAGAAACCATTTTTCAAGTCCTGCGATGAACTCGTAGCGCTGTGTTCAGAGGAACACAAAAGACACATAAGCTCCAGGCCACGGCCTTACCGTTCAGCAGGAGAAGCAAAACTAACCTTTGTAAAGCAGTTTAACAACGACTCCAGTGGTGGCCAAATAGGGAGAGATCAACATGGACCGTGATACCTGGAGAAGCCTTGGTGGAGAAGATGGACCTGAGCATCTGAATAGGACTTAGAAAAGTGTGGAGGCAGAAGGAAGACATCCAAGAAGCAAGAACGGCCCACACAGTGGAAGGCTCCGACAGCCAGATCAACAAGTTCAATTAGTTCTGTAGGAGGAAGACACGATCATTAAGGACCACGTCACACATTTGAGCCTGGTCATAAAATAATCAAATGAGCATTCTAGAAAGGTCAGTATTGGGTCTTACATGGAGAGGTGAGAGACAGAAAGAAATAAACCAAAGGCCAGAATTGAAGTTAGAATACCGTGGAAGTAACCCACGTGTTGGGGCTCTTGACAGGTGGGAATAAAATAGGAAGAAAGAAGAAAACGTAAATCCAAAAACTCGAAGGCACAAATGAGAGTTGGTGTGAGCAAAGGGTAGAGTTGCATATAATCCCACAGTTTCTAGTCTACCAGCAGGGGCAATTCTAGGAAACACGTTTTAGGGGAAGAAGATGAGTATTTACTAAGTAGTAAATGAAAAAGCATTTTTATAGCTTCCCAGTCTTTTAGATTCATCTAACTTAATTTCTATATCAACACAAATAAGTAGACATTGTTATTCCCATTTTTCTTGATCAAAATCACCACCCATTTAGGATCTCACCACACGGAACCCCTGAGGACACCCACCTTGGAAAGAACCCAACCCCCTGGAAAATGCCAAGGACTTCTGGATGGATGACAGGGACCCTTCACCATAGGAAAAATTAAGACTTGTCACAGCTCTAGAATGCTTCAAAGATTCTGCCCCAGGACCAAGACCGACTGAGCAGATTGCATCGATTTTCATGTATATATTTTTTCATACTTTAACATCTTGAAGTCGGGATGCATCTTACCATCAAAGAAGTGTCCATTCCTCTGGTGAGAAAGGATCCTTTCATCCATCTAGCTGCCCCTGGGATCTGTGTCTAGAGAGAAAGCAATGTCTTGCTTCATAGAAACTGTTCAAGTTGTGTTCCTGTTGCTGTGATGTTTTCCCACGATAGAGGTTGCAGTGTACATCCAAAAGAATTGTCTTCTTAATGATTCAAAAAGAAAAAAAAAGGCAACCATAAAATTGCCTTGCAGGATCCCATTTCCAACCCACATTTTATCAACTTTAATTTATTGAATAGAAGCAAGAAAATATATTCCCTTAATAAGTGGGAATTATTCTGCAAATCTTAAACATTACTTTTGGGAAAGTGTTATAATTATTGTATCACCAGTTGTTTTTGTTACTTTTATAATGTGTTTCTTTGCCATGGTTTGCTCGTACAATCGGTAATAACGTAGACTTCTGTATTTAGACCTTCTCTCCACACTTAAAATAAAATTAGCACACTGTGGCCAAAACCAATTTAACCCCCAAAACTTCATTTCCAACAAAGTGAGAAATAAATACGAGCAATTCTCCACTCTGAGGAGTGTCAGACTTCTAACGAGCCTGAGAGGGGTGAGCAGCGGCTTGCACGTGTACGTTTTACGACAGGTAGCCAACTCAGCGCCTTAGGCTTTGTCACGCTGCCAGTGTTTTTGCTTGGCACGGCTTCAAGGGCCTTATGCGTCCTACCCTGGGCAGCCCCCTTCAGGATACGCGAGCCAAGCCAACTGCATGCAAACCAGGCTGGGTCTTGGAATCGGTTTACATGGGCATGTTGTCAGAGAAGGATGTTTATGTGTGTGAGAGTCTTAAAGGGCTGAATAGAAAGATCAGAAGCAAGGTTCAGCAGAATGGGGCCGGGAAGAATTCCACATGTCCTTAGAGGACAGGCAGGGGATAAAAGGAGGTGCAGCAGGGAGGCCAGAACAGAAGTGCATTCTTCCCAGTCTGGCTGGCAAGCCCCGCAACCGTGCCATGCTTCAAACAAAACCTCTCTTGGCCACCGACCCTCCGCTGGTCATGCCAGCTCTATTGATTTACACAAAACCTTCAAGGCTTTGATCAGCTACCAAAATGCAAACATTTGAAGCAATGCCCCAAAGAAGCTTGTTGAAAAAACAGTTGATGTAAAAGTTTCAAACAGCCCATTAGCAATCCCATGTAGAAATATGTATACATATATGCCCATCCATGCGTGCTTCTTTGCACAAGAACATTTTGATACAGTCTATTAGCAATGCCACATACTTATGACATGTATTAGCTTCAAGTCCAGAGAGACGTCATTTACAAATGGAAAGTCAAAAATATATAAAATTAAACTCTCCTCTTCCTGAACCTCACACTCTCCCCCACTCAAACAGGGAAAAAGGAAATCACACTCTACCCATCCATCAGACACCAAAAGGGTGATGTATAGTTGCGTTTATTCAGACCATAAATTCTTTCACGGGGTAGAACTTTAGAATATGAATTAATCACGTAATTTTAAAGGCCTCCAAATATCGAAATGATCATTTCCAACTTTTTACTTCTTGTTGACTGTTCCAATGCTTGTCAATCTGATAAATACCCGGCACATTATAGCCACCAAATGGCAGCTAAAAATATAGCCCCGCTACATACATAAAATGCCAGTCTGTGGTCCCTGAGATCTTGCCCAGCCCGAAGCACTGACTCAGGGTGCTAGCTTTAGGGAGCAGCGGGCAAGATTTCTAACTATGAAACAGGCAGCCAGGAGGTTTAATGGCATGGCTCCTGTACTTTAAAGAAATTACTAAATAATATTTGTCTGCCTTGAGTCATTTGGACTCTATTTCTGGGCTTGGTGAGTGTGAAGAGCTCCTTTTTGGTAAAAATACACACTTAATCCATTCTAATAGAGTAATAGTACCCTGACCCCAAATTACTCCTTCAAAAAAAATTTTTGGCTCAACAGTCCAGACATAAGAATTGTATACAAATTGAAATGTCTGTGTACTGATTGTCAATACAACCAGTAAAAAAATCTCGATTATAAAAGAATTTTAAAAAATACTCCAGAGATAAGTTTCCCCTTCACCAAGTCATCATGCGTAGACTGGCTGATGGCAGAATGAACTGACATTCGATGCCAAAATCCACGCTCAAATGCAGTGTTGTCTAATAATAACGAGACACATTAAATATCATTTTCTACGTAATAAACAATATAGAGGGAATCAACTCTTTTATTTTCATTTTCACTCTAATACTGTACATCACTCCAGGGAATTGTGGGTCACATTTATTTACCTGTTTTTCCGTGAACTTAGAAGTCTCCAAGAATATCCTCATGAAGCTACTAGGAATAGGAACCTAAGATAATATGATTATTTTAATTCAGTCTCGTATCATCATAGAGTCCAATCAACATTATTTTCTTGGGATCAAAGTTCTTTGGGTTAAAGTAACGGAAACACCAAACTTGCTTAAACTAAAAAGGGGAATTTATTATAAGAAAACAGAGTCAGAGGACTCCAGGCCGGGAATGCAGTCAGGTCTCGGGAGACTACCCCCCCCCCCCGCCCCCGGCCTGGAAAGCTGGCGGGAAGACAGCAGCCACTCTCTCGGGCTCCCTCTTCCCTTAGGGAATCACACAGTCTGCATCCCTGCTTCTCTCTTCTTCATCCTTCTTGGCCGATCAACTTTCTCTGCTCCTCCAAGCACATCGATCACCTCCTCCCATAGCTCCTTAGAGCATTCACGTAACTGACCCAGGCTGAGACTGGCACCTCTCAGTCCCAATTCAAAATTCCCAAAAGGAGCTCTATGGAATAGGAATACCAAGATCTCTCTCTCTCTCTCTCTCTCTCTCTCTCTCTTTCTCTCTCTCCCATGCACACACATGATAAACCCAGACAGTATCATCAGCCTCTAGCAAAATGAATTGCTGCTACTTTATCACATCTCTATCCATCCTTCCACCAGAATACCCAGGAAATTCTTAGTGTACTAGAAGCAGAGTCCAGTTCCCAGGCATGCACGGCCAAAAGAGAAACAGAGGAAAGATATCCTGAAATTGGACACAATTTGAGCTGCCAGAAAATTGCCTAGAAGCAGCAGCTGAGCAGGGCTGGGAGGGGGGGCCTTGATGCGATGCTTAATTAGATGGTGATGAGGGAGGGGCCCCTCCGGCCAACAAACCCGCCGCCCACCCGAGCCCCGGGGATAGGAAGCGGCCTGCTGCAGAGGCCTCTCACAATGGCCTGGCAGAAATGGATGGTCCACACAGGGAAGGATCAATTGTAAAAAGTGGAATTAGTCATTCTAAATCACGCAGCTGTGGTCGAAGGGAGCTCTTCTAAAAATCATTAAACAATCATGTATTCCTATTGATTTATTCAAAATACCTTGAGGGAAAGCAGATTAAACACAAGGTAAAAGTAAGCTAATGCAGATTAAATGGATGAAGGATGGGCCCAGAGTTCCCTAGGTAGTTTTTGTACTAATGAGAGGAAAATTATATGTACACTATTACCAGGATAAAAGGGTCTATTAGAGGTCTTTTGCTTGACATATTTATGTATTTCAAATACTAAGTAGCATAGTGAATTAGGTTTACTCTGGACATTTGTTATTTTTATTGCATCTCCAAAGTGATAAACAGAGTTCTCCATGGAGGGCAGCATTCTGCCTCGCTCCGGGAGGCCCTGCCTGCAAAGACACATCTTCACGCCAAGGCCGTTCCCTGCACGTCATTTATTAACAAGCGCGGCGCAACTGGACTGCAAAGACCAAGCCTTTAAAATCCAAGAGCAACATGCACACTCCAGGGGTAGAAATCGGCTGCAGTGTTTATGGTCTCTGTTCCTTAGCCATATCGAAAGATGCCCCTTCTTCCTCCAGTGGAATCTGTCCAAACCCCTTATCACAGAAGGAAGCCAAGCATGTGATGCATATGTCTGGCAGAAGCAGGTGTTATGATCCTCAGAGAAAGAGATGCAAGCAGAGAAATCATAAATGGGGGTCCAAGGGCATGCAACTAGTGAGGATTAGACTCAAGCCCTCGGATTTTTCTCTCCCTGGTTTAGGCTCTTTCTACTTACCGGTGAGATTTGCATTCATGAGCCACGGCTTTACACAAGCTATCACTCAATGTCTTGGCTATTTAAATCCAAACACTGTTCTCCCCAAGCCAGTTCCATCCTCTACACGCTCGCTGCCATTACCATCCCCAGTTTAAACTAGGGAATCACATCGTCCTCCCACTGTCCCTCTAGACCAAGCAATAAAACTCCAGCTGATGTTCTTGCTCCCACTCTTTCCTCCCTCGCAGCCATCCTGCACCCCACTGCCAGCTTAATCATTCTAAAGTATTGCCTTCACCGTACTACGCCCTGTTCACAAAATCCAGAGAGGCAGGGTGGCAGGTATCCGTGTTTCTCTTTTACCTGGTCTGGAAAGGTGTCATAGCAGGGAGAGATTTCTGCTGGCTTGAAGAGAGAGCACTTGTAAAGAAGCATTTCTGGTTGATAGAGCCTGGGATGGCCTCAGTGACGAGTGGGTGGGTCAAAGGGAACGTCAAGAAGGCTCTGCGGTTAGAGCAGGAGCTGAAAGCTCAGGACGCAGGAGGGAAGGAAGATTAACCCGACGGCGTGCGAGCTGAAAAGGACGTGAGACTGAGGACCTCCGTGTTCGTGAAGACTCGTGCAGTGTGGGTGACATCATTAGCAAAATCCAGCTACGACCAGTAGAAACATTAACCTCACTGCATTCCACAGTAACGACTTTGACCAGTAACTACAAAGACACAGAAGTGGGTCTCGACTCTGCAAAAGTCCAGACCCTACTCAGACCTTTGGATCGAAAATCTCCATGGGAAGCACCCGTGAGAGTGCAGTTTTGGAAAGTTCCACATATTCTGATGCACAACCAGATTGAAAACATCTGCATACTACACTAGACTCCTCCCATTAGCCATCTGTACTTGGAAGGAGGGCAGTACTGTTTGACGGACCTGAAAGTTTCAGCTAAGTCACAGACGTCCTCGTAGACTCTCTATACACTTCCGAGTGGCTGCTCTTATAAACAGATATCATGACCATATGCACACTCCAGCCAGAACACTAGAGAAAGAGTCTCTTCTTGCCACAAGGATAAACTTTGCTCCTCAATATAACATTTTGATACAGTGTTAAAAAGAGTTAAAAGAAAACCACAGCGTGCATATACATATAAAGAACTGACGGTGTTATGACTCGTTTCCATCTCTGCTGCATGCTTTGCAGATCTCAGCAGCATCCACACATGCACACACATATGTGATACATGCACACGCATGCACGTGCACAGTGGCCATAATACTGCCTAAAATTATGCCGGACAAACCCAAACACTAGAAGCAACATTTTGAGAAATGTCTGTTTGGTTAAAGCTGTGCTTAAACACCACAGAACTCAGAGAGCAGAAATACTCTCCTCATACTCATCGTCGATGCTGCAAAGCATAAATTCTAGTTCATTCTGGTCTGTTTCAGATAACGTTCTATTCCCAAAATCACCAGGTCATAATCTGGGCTGCATTTTAATCAAAAAGATAAGAAGTACGGCTTCCATTCCCATTTTTCAGTTGGGAACAAGCTTTCCAATGGTCCAAGTTAGGAAGAGGCATCAGAGAACTTCTTAGCTCAGGAGGCCCTACCCAGCTGACAGTGACTTTTGTCCTCTATTTGTGGGGGGGGGTAGGGATGGGGGAGCAGTGTCACCATGTCCATGTAGGTCCGGGACAGGAAAGGTCTTTCTGCTTACCGAAAATGAGTTCTATTCACAACTGTGCTTTTGCAGAGTTTGGCTGTTCCCATTTTCTTGGACGCTGTCAGAGTTATAAAATAAACACTTCCGAGATTGTTTTCTTAAAAGCCAGTCCAACATAAAATAAAATGAAAAGAACTTTTCTGAGCCTTCAGTTCAACATGGGTGCATTTAACTAGGAACATACCTTTTTCTTCCTCTCTTTGAACTTCTTCAGACTGATCTTTGTTTTTCAAAGTCTCAACACTGGCTCATTCCACTAGAGGCTTCTGTCTGATGGCTGGCTCCATCCTAAACTCCAGAACAACATTTCGATGTTGGTTATTTATTTAAGATCTGAATTCAGGCAAATACTGAGACAGGTGTTTAGGAACTTGACCAGCAGTTGAGGAATTATAGAGCTTAAACTTGGAAGAAAACTCCGGGGCTATGATCTAGCCAGAAGCTTTCAAGCAGATAAAGTATTATTGTCCCATTTTACAGCTGAGACCCCTGAGATGCAGAAGAATTAGGTCATTTGTCAATGGATGTACAGTTATTTAAAGAAGAGAGAGGAAAGGAAAGTGAAGTAAAGGAGAATTGGAACCCAAATTGCTTGCTTTTTAAAGATATACTGTTCCCCCTGTTGCATATAGAGCAACCAGCGTCAGCCACCTACTATTCAAGTCTAAAATTACAGCGAAGTGATCAACAACATGGATTCTAATTTAATCCTACAGGCCTAGGTTTGAACCCCATTTCTTCTATCTACTGGGCATGAGAATGGGCACAACAGCCTTCAGGTCCAGGAGAAGAGGGTCAGGTTGCCGTTTTATGCTACCAGAAACGAGATCACTCCTTCCAGGAATATTAAAGCCCACAGACTGGGCACGGATCCAGCGAACCCTTTTGAGTTCTGGATCGCGTGACTCAAAAAAAAATGATCTGAAGATGACAAATACCGAAATCCACGCAGAGAACTGCAGACGTGCCATTGGTCCACCGAGTGACTCCTACTGAGAAACTGAGACGGAGCCCGGCAGAGAGACCCGTCTTCCCGGGTGCAGAGCAGTTTCAGACGTCGCAAGAGAAAGCACCATTGTGGCATTGAATACACAAGGCTTGTCTGGTGGGAGCTTTCATCTCTATGTCCCTTCTCCCTGCCCTGCTCTCCGACGCCCCGGCTGCATTGTCACTTTCCAAGAAAGGATGAAGGCTGGGGAGGGGCCAGACGCAGGACCAGCAGCAGCCTGCGCTGTTCTCCAGCAGGGGATGGAAAGTCGCAGGTGGATGCCCGCCTATAGACAGGCCTTCTTGAAAAGAGCACTGTGAGTCACTGGAGAAGTGACGGGGGACATCAGAGTGCAGGAGGAGGTGGTGGAGTGAGCCACTTGGCAAGACCGGAAGGTACCCGGGGGAAGCACCCACACATGGGGAAGGACGGGAGGAGAGAGCCCGGGGGCTCCACACTCCACCTGCAGGCGCCGTGGCCCGAGCTACGGGGGGGGCCCTGTCCCACCCCCCACCCTCCAGACTGATCAAGGGGCTGCTTAGGGTCCTTTAGGGCCCCATGATATTTTGCAATTTAAAAAAAAGGAAAAAAAAAAACAAAAACAGAGGCTAAGAGAAGCAGAAGATAGGGAGGGATGGAGCTAGGAATTCCAAATCAAAAGTAGAACTACAAGCCCAGAAATTAAAAGTGAAGTTGGTTTCTTGGGGTTCATTTATCCTCTGTTGAAATGAGCAGCAACATAAAAAGGTGTTGAGAAAAAGAAACCATGAGGGTGAATGGTATGATTCCTTTCTTCACTCTTGTGGTAGAGAAAAGCAAGATGGTAAGAAAGAAAGGGGAAGAGAAATGAAATCGGAAGATAGGAAATAATAGAAGACAGGATGTGACTGAATTTCAAGGATGGTTTGCACCTCACCCGAATAGTGGAATCCAGAAGTCTAGAACTGATTTTAGTAAACAATTCAATTGCCCTCACATGGTATAGTTGATTATGCAAATTGGCTAGACCTGAGTCCAAATTCTGCCTCCACCTGCATGATCTTGAGCAAGTTATCTCTCTAATCTTCAATTTCCTTATACGTAAATGGTCTTAAAATAGTGCCTACTGCGTAGGATTGTTGAAGGATTGAATGTACTTATACATGTAAAAACACATAAAACAGTGCTTAGAACATAGTAAATAACAAATGTTAGCAATTATAATGGTACAGAGAAATTTGCAATTTGACAATCCTTTTATCAATAAATTGCATATGAAAACTGACATAATGTAAGTATTCCTTTATTAATTTACTCATCCTACAAATTTTAATGTGCACATCCTAAGTGCTGGGGCTACAGCATGAAGAAGGCAGACCCAGTCCTTGCCTTCTTAGAACTCAGGGTCTAGAGCAGTCTTTACTCCAGCTAAAATGAAAACAAAAATCACCTTTTTTTTTTAGTGTTGTTATTGATAGATTTCTTTATTATGACTCCTTTAGTTGGTGGCACTATTTGCTTCTAAAGCACCCAGTAGATCTCTGCTCACTTCAAAAGGGTCCTTGATAAGTATGTACAAGATAGCTCAGCAGGGTGCAGGCTGCATGCAATTATTTCTTAGTTAATCCCTTTAGAGGTGAGTCCGCTTGTTAAGTGTCAGGCTAGAGCGCCTAACATGGGGGAGGAAAAGCCCCCGCTTGTATTGGTTCGTGTGTTTCCTATTGCCTGGTGAGCCTCAGCTCTTCATTCTCAGGAAAGTGTCATTGAAGAGACATCTCTGTGTCATCTAACATGTGTTTAGTGATTACTTTATCTGTAAGTGGTGAAGATCATACTCAACGATTGCTCCCTCTGTCTAGTTAAAGCTGACAGGGTTGTCACTGCTTCGGTGACGGATTCAATACCCAGCCTTTTTTCACAAATGCGTCTCATCCTGTATCCAAGAAATACAGGCGGTTCTGAGGATGCACTCAGCCAGCAGCAGCCGACGGATTCAATGTCACATTCTTAAGAGTCGATATCAGAAAAGGAAGCTCTGTTTAAAGTTTGTCCTTCATCCCAAACCCTACACCTTGTTCTCTGCTTTCAATATTGAAATAACTAATCGGGTCAACTATTTAATGCTAACTTTTTGAAGCCGTGTTCATGCAAGACGACTGCCCCTCTTCTCTCCCTGATTCCTCCGCCCCCTTCCTGACAACAGACATATATTCCAGCAATGGCATCGAGAGTAAATATTCCCACTTTAGTGAGTAAGAATGACTCCAGTGGTGGGAATTTCTACTCAGGATAGATAGGAAATCTAGTCGTCAAAGAAATTATTTGGACAAACGGAGCCTTAAAGAATGTCTTAAGTAACAAGTAGGTATATAGCCAGAGCAGCTGCTGCTAACAGCAATGGAAATGCTCAAGGAATATTTGAAAGAGGCATTGTTTTTATTTTACGTATCCCCTTCTTGTCTGGAACGAGTTGCAATCCAATCATTCCCTGACAAAGTCATCTTCATTACCTATCCTATTTGAAGACAAGGTCAACGCCCAACTTCGGATGCAAGCTAGCCTATCACGTAGTTCCTTCGGGTCGGTCAAAGGGTAATTTTGGCTACCGGCGTGCATTGGTTTTGATTTTTCTGCTAAGCTTTAATTCCATCTTTTAATCCTCACCCTGAGAAAAATACTCATGGGCTCAAGTAAGATGAACAAGATCTTGGCAAAGACATATACTAGGAAAAAAAGCCAGGGTCTCAGGAGAATTCTGCACCTGGTGCTAAGAGGCAAGGAGACAAGGAAGCTGCTGAAGCACCTGGAATAGAGAATAGGAATGGCCAGTCAACCAGCCAGCAACGAACGATGAAAAGGTCAGGCTACTTCCGAACATTACCGTGTCTTTCACGGGCTAAAGTGAGCATTAAAACGCTCAAGTCTTGCTGGCGTCCCAAAGTTTAGCAAGAACAGAAAATGGCACACTAAGACTGTGTTGATATCCAGAAATGTTCTGAACATCTGGGGGTAGACATGAGGTCACCTTTGGAGCATCGCCACCAACCTCGTCTCATTCCCCACCCCCCCACCCCACCCCCAATCCTTCCCGCCTCAATTCATGCATATCTGTGGGGCAGCTGCCTGATACATCAGACAGAATTCCTCAAAAGGCCCCCGGGGGGGGGGACTGATAATCACAATAAATATTACCAGTTTGTCCTCACACAGACCTTTTTGCAGAAGGCCTTCCAGGCCAGCCAGTTTAATTATTACGGCTGCTCTTTTTTCTCTCATGTGGGATTGATGAAGCACAGTGGCTTCCCTGAGGTCGCCCAGCAGGATGGGTTCCCTACCAGAACTTTCCACACTGCCCAGAGAATCAATGACGTTGCCGAACAGAGCTCTGTAGGAGCCAACAAAAACATGTCAGCAGATTTTACAAAGGACTTTTTAACAAAACGGCAAAATCCGTTTCTGTTTCAGGTCATGTCAGTGGGCAGTGCCGTGCTCTTTCAGCGGCTAAGCCAACACCAAAAGCAACCAAACGGAGTAGATGTTGTAGTAGCTGGTAGTATCCCAGGTGGAGATTAACTACACTTTAAAGACATGAGGATCCACTGTACCATTTATTTTCTTTTTGGGCCAGTGACAATCGATATGCATTTCCCTAATAGTTCTCAAACGAGGGCAATTTTGCCTACGAGGAAACATTTGGCGATATCCAAGGACACTTTTTTTTTTTTTGGGGGGGGACAGAGTCTCACTTTGTTGCCTGGGCTGGAGTGCCGTGGCGTCAGCCTAGCTCACAGCAACCTCAAACTCCTGGGCTCAAGTGATCCTCCTGCCTCAGCCTCCCCAGTAGCTGGGACTACCGGCATGCGCCACCATGCCCGGCTAATTTTTTCTATATATATTTAGTTGGCCAATTAATTTCTTTCTATTATTAGTAGAGATGGGGTCTCGCTCTTGCTCAGGGTGGTTTTGAACTCCTGACCTTGAGCAATCCACCCGCCTCGGCCTCCCAGAGTGCTAGGATTACAGGCGTAAGCCACCGCGCCTGGCCTCCAAGGACACTTTTGATTGCCACAATCTGGGGGGGAGGCTGCTACTGAATGCACGGGATGGGGGTGGGGGCCAGGACTGCTTGCAAACATCCTGCAGTGCAGGACAGTCCCCTACAACAAAGAATTATCTGGTCAAAATGTCAATACTATCATGAGTGGCACACCAAAAGCCTGGAAGCAGAGATGAGAATTGGAACAGAAAAGAGACACAGGTAGAAAGTCATTTATGCAGGTTTTCAGTCTCCAGGTTTCTTTCCCAAATCTGAACATCAGGCAGCTGCTCCAACTTCTGTTACATCTATCTGCATTTCTAAAGAGTAGGTACATTGTATTTTTGGTTTTTCGTTTTTGATTTGACAATAATAAAAAGAGTATCTATCATGCTATGTATAATATTTGGGGGCTTACAGTTTTTTGCTCCAAGGTATATTGCTAAAATTGATACATATTTTTGTGTGCAGTTTTAGTACATTCATTTTGAGTGTGATATAATATTCCATTGTACAAACGAACTACAATTTATTCTGATAGATACTCAGGTGGTCTGCAGGTGTTGGCTAGTATGATAGCACTCCTATAAACAGCTTACATAAAACTCACAGTGTACATGTATTTTTATTTTTGCATATGTATAAAAATATAAAATATAGAAAATAAAATATATTTATATTATATATGAAATTATGGAATTATAGACACCCAGATATCAACAATGATTAGCTCTAGGTTGTGGGATGATTTTGTTTCTTTGTATTTTCTGGTTTTTTTCTACAATAAACATGTATCTTTTCTGCAACAAGAAAAAAGTGTTTTCTATAAAGCTGGAAGATTGGCATTGTTTTAGATTACGAGAACACCCAAATGTACACAAAAATCTGTAAATTTGTAGGAGATGCTATTGTAAATTACCTCATCAAGTTTAGCTTGCTGCAATCTACAGACTATTCATGAATTTGTGGTTCTGCTTAACTTAAAGCTAGACTCTAACTAAAAGTAGTAGGCACATCTGGATAAACTCAATTTATGAATTTGCCTGCACAATATACAAACTCAAAAGTAGACTTAAACTACATACAAACTAAAACCTAATGACTAGTAGGTTTTGACACCAAGACAGGTGTCAAAAAGCCAAAGAAGTGCAACCCCCTGCTTGTTATAGTCCTTATACCTAAATAAAAACTTAATTTTTAACAACAAAAGACAGTTAGGACACCTTGCTCATCAGCTGAAAAACCTCATAATTTACACCATAATGTATTCCAGCTGAATTGGAAATTAACTATAAAACATAAAATTATAAAAACTAGGTGAAAACTTGATTTTCATTCCCTCCCCTCTCCCAAAAAAAATCCACTAAAAACACCATGTAGTTCTCAACTTTGCAGTCCGACCATTCACAAGGAAACCTGTTGGTCATAAATCATAAGCTATTGCCAGCCTATGGGGAACAAACCCAGAATGTTCTGTGAACAGGTGATGGGTCACCTCTACCTGGTCAGTGCAGAAGGGGTTCCCTGTCGCTGCCTCCCATCCACAGAAAAGGCCACGGCTGACCTCGAGAGAGGAAACCTGGGAGGGAGACTGCGTCCTCAAACACTGACCAAGACAAACGACGTAGAAAGGTTCCAGTTATTCAAGCCCCTCTCCCCACTCTCATAAGAAGAAACACCGCCCTCTCCTAAGTGTGTCCAAGAAAACATCGACGAAGATCTGCACTGACTGTATTCTTTTTTTCTTTGAATTTTCCACGTCATTTTTTCTGGGTAGAGAACGTCAGAAAGCCTACCTTCCAGTGCCAAAGGACGTTTGCTCTGCTTTCTGTTTTACAGAGCAAGCGTGTCCTTCTGTGAACAGCGACTGGGACTGCACGATCCGAAAGCCGAGTAAGAAACGCCGTAGAATCGAAGATGATAAAAAGAGGGGCGAGGGGACACAGAAAGGAAGGGGGGTGTAGCGGCGCAAGTTTCTCTGGCAACAATTCATCTCTTAACCCACATAGTCCCTCCTTCAAAGAAAACACCAGTCCCCCTGGAAACCAGGAGGTACAGAGTGTGAGCTACGATCAGGTGCGCTTCCTTCTGTCACTGGAGGCACAGACGGACACATGGCAGGGTTCCTGCCCATGCTTCTGCGTGACACGTTCCAGTTGTGCACACGGGCACACGTGCAACTCGGAAGACATACAGTAGACGCAGAGCGGCTCCCCTGTTTGCCGGAGGTCTTAAGGGGATCTTCTGCCTCATTCTGTGGTAATGCCCTTTTTGTTGACAAAAGCAAATTGACAACAGTCGAGAGGGGAAGCATTTGGTGGAAAAATCCTGTTGACCCTTCTCAGATTGACTCTGACCACAGAGCAGGGTGCCAGCAGTTGCAGAAATGACAGATTATTGTAATGACTGCCAGGATGGCCTTTCGGCATGTTTAAATGGCAATAAATTTCACCAGGAAGAAGGCAATTTTACTACTTCAGAGCGCTAAGGAAACACGGTGTTCAAGGTGTAAATAAATCGTGGGTCATTAGCGGCGAGCGTATTCTGCCCACGGGGCAGTTCTCTATCAGTGGCTATTCATATTTAATTTAATTACGCGGATTTACCTAGCCAGGGATGCTTTTCCGTGCCAGGTCACAGACTTCTCGGGCTGACGATTTTCCTCTCTTCCTGTCTCCCGTGTGTCCATAAACATAGCCCTAAGCTTCTCCCTCGTCTTTCCTTCCACAGGTACATAAATACCATCGGGAAGTTCGATGATGCCCGCTCATTGAATAGCCTACCGAGATTATTAAATTAGAGGCTGACCTGCTCTGTGGTCTTTTTCTCGGCTCCAATAATCCCCTCTTGTCCCCTGCTCATTAATCCGGCTTGGTCCTTCCCTGAACTCTGCCATTAAAGGAGGCGGAGGGAGGGAGAGGTGTGCAGTGAAGTTTGACATTTCCTCAAAAATGATTGTATTAAAACCCACTTACATTTATAGCTCCGTCTCGTTCGAGAATGTTAATCAGTCCTCGTTTCATCAAGGTAAAGGTGTTGCCATCTAATCAAGTCGGAGACTTGCCCACGCTGGTATGGATCACGCTTCTTGCGAAGCATCACTTTAGAAGGTCATCTTTAAATGCAGCTTAAAGGTGATAATTAACAAAGTTCATTAATAACAATCTGCTTATGGACAGTTCAAAGCATTCGGGCTCCGTGGGCAGTACCGGTTTCAGGCCAAATTCAGCTCTCTCCAAGCTTGTGTCAGCTCTGGCCAGAGGAGCAAACTTCAGGACACACTGCAAACCAGGCCAGTCGATAATGCTTCACAGAACCACACTGGTGTTGAACGCGGGTTGCCCAAACTAGCAGGATCCCTCCAAAAACCTAAATCACATTTTATACCAAGCACGGCACGGAATGGCCCTTCCTCGATCCGACTGAAGGGACAGCCTGAGTGATTAATCCCAAGCCTCACTAAAACCGGGCATGGGTTTCCTTCTGCTTGCTCCGTATTTCCTGGAATGTTTTTCTCTGAGGCCACACTGGAAAGCTTTTCTGTTCCTATCACTTTGTAAACTGCTGGGAACGCAACAATAACTCCGACCGACTTTAGGCCAAAAACATCATCTTAATTTATCTCAGATCCACCCCGGGAACTACTGAAACTCTGGGTGGCTAGAGAGGGGCGCGGAGGGCATGGGAGGGTGCTCACCACGCTGAATTGCCAACTGTTCCAGGCTTAATGCACTTGGCATCGCAGATGGAGACAGAGAAGAAAATACAGGAAGGTAATAAAGAAAGCAAGCCACCAGAGGAAGTTTCATAAGGCACAATTTGAGGGATTCATTTGAAAACATGGGGCATTTACGATGAAAGAAAAGAATCGCTACTGTAGCAGCCGGACAATCATAGAAAATGACGTTACTGTCTCAATTCACAGACGAGGAAGTGGAGACTCCAAAAAGCTGAGCGGGTCCCACAAGTCCAGCAGAGTTTGGTGACAAAGTAGAACTAGAACGAAGACTCCTGACTGCTAATTCTACTGCTCCAGCAGACAGTATCCCAGCAAGAGCAAGCATCGAAAGTGGAGAGCTCCCCCCCAGTAGGGCTCAGCAGCCCTAAGGGGCAGCTACCACGGGGGGGGGGGGGTGACAGGAACCTGGGAAAACCTGCAGGTGTCCCCGCCTCACCCCTTTCGTGCTGAGGTCCTGGGCTAGGGTTCCCGTTCCTGAAAACAAAGGTCTCACTGTGTCTGGGCTGCAGGGATGGGAATGCGTCCTGGTTTTCCAAGCCTACGCGTTGTTTCCAAGGCTATAAGGTCATTACTGCCAGAGAGATTAAAAAAAGAATACCGAGAAGGAAGGGCAAGGTATCTTTGGACGACGGGGCAAGGTTATCTGGCTCTGGCTGAGATAAACGCAAAGGGTCAGCACCTTGCCAGTCCGTCAAGCTGACCACACGTGAGGGAGATGGAATTTTTGGAGAAGCTGTCGACATTTAAAAGAGCATAGTCACAAGTGGCGATAAGTCCTGCCTCCTACATGTTTTTAATGGGCTCGCCTCCCAACCCCGCCTCTCCAGCCGCTGATGGCCTTATCTCTCAGGGCACAGTTAACTCTGCAGCTAGATCTAGCCCCAGTCAGGCAGACCAAGAGAAAAACGCCTGCCCGGGCTCCTTCTTTGCTTACCATCTCCTGCTAACCTAAGGTGAGCAAAAACAGCCCCAGAGGAGGAGTAATCATGATGACAGGGAAGGTAACGGTGCTGGTGAAAAGATGATGATGCTGATGCCGGCATAGGAGAGTGGATGCCAATGGCTTTCTCTACTGAATGGTGAGGGCTGAACTCTTACAGCAAATAGCCAGAGATAGGCTGTAAATGAAAGAACGTGAGTCAATAAATGACTGTTTGCTTCACATCGTGAGTAAATACGGTGGCCCTAGGACCAAAAAAAAAAAAAAATTCATTTTCTTTCTGTTTGGTTTCTACTTGGTTGGCTTTATGATTTGCTTATTTTGTCAGGTTGATCAGGCACAATTAGCATGTCTTCGTAACAAAGATTAATAGCTCTTCAGATCAACAAAGGGCAATTAGGTCTGGGGTATATTACACCACGACAGTGTGAAGGAGACACATGTGTTTGTTCTTGTGCTGTTGGTCTTATGCTTAATGTCACAGACCCCAGTCTACGCCACAGCAGTGTGGGTAAAAACAGTTCCTTCTAGAGTAGGTAAGAGACCCTTTAGTTTAGAGCTAATGCCCTTACACGGTGCTTATTAGCAATCACCTCTGTGAACATAATATCTACTGAGCAATTAATACGTGCTAGACACTATGCCAAGTGTTGTGTGTGTATTTTTAATTTAATTCTTACAGTAAGCTTGTGAGAGAGGGGTGAAAGAAACTATTTCTTGCTCACTCAGTATCTACTCTCCCTTTTCCCCTCAGCAACAGAACTCTAATTTTATTCATGGTGACAATATTGCTAACTAAAAAGACTGCAATTCTCAGCTTCCTTTATAACTAGGAATGGCCGTGTAAATCATTTTCTAACCAATGAGGTGTTGTTTGGGATGCAGGTGTTGTTTGGGATTTCAGAAATCGTTCCTTAAAGAAAGTTATCACTGCTTTTACTCTTCCCCACTTCCTCCTTCCTTCTGTCTGAAGAGCAGATGTGATGGCTGGAGCTCCAGCAGCCACCTTGGACCTTGCATTAGGATGGTAGACAAAAGGAGCCTAAATTGTTCTGATGGCAACTCTTACACAGAGAAAACTCAAGTGCTACCTTCTTAAACTGCTGATATTTTGGATTTTCCATTATTTGTGACCCAACCTAATCCTAGCAAAACAATCAATATTTTTATCATCTCCATTATACATGTTAGGAAACCAAGGTGAGTAAGTGGCAGAGATGAAGTTTGAACTCAGGTTTTCTGACTCTGGAGCCTTTATTGTCGATGCTATATTGCTTGTAAGAGCAATTGAAATGGCAACTTCTTGCCATTACCCTTCATACTCATCACTATAGCCATCTAGGATTTGTTTCAATTCTTCAAACCAAACTGGCTCTGCTCTATCTTATCTTAGACCTTCACATATGTTGTTTTCTTGGACTAGGATGCACTTCTTCCCATTCTTTGCACAAATAGCTCCTACTCCAATTTCAAAACTTGATTTAGACATCATTTCCTCTGAAAAAACTTCCCTGATAACTCTGGTATAGTTAAGTTTCCCTCCAATACACCACCATTGTTTGCTCATCACTCAGGATTAATTATTTTAATTCTCAGTAGACTATGAGGGAAGACACTGTCTCTATCTTGTTTACTGTTTGAGGGGACATTGCCCAGTGCCCATGCAAGGCCAAGAAGTATTTGTTCCTACCAGCCAGACCAGAAAGCCTCATTATTCATGCACTGGGCAGAGTATTCAGAAGAATCTTGCTTTAGCAGTGAGGAATAATTAGCCCTAGACTAGGCATGGCTCTGATCCTCCTAGTAAGTCTTGAAAACAAGACTCAAATTTAGGGACGGTGGCTCACGCCTGTAATCCTCATACTTTGGCAGGCTGAGGCTCGTGCCTATAATCCCAACACTTTAGGAGGCGAAGGCGGGAGGATTGCTTGAGTCCAGCAGTTCACAACCAGCCAGAACAACACAGCAAGACCTCACCTCTACAAAAAGATTTAAAAATTAGCCAGGCATGGTGGTACATGCCTGTAGTCCCAGCTACTCAGGAGGCTTAGGCAGGAGGATCGCTTGAAACCAAGAGTTCGAGGTTGCAGTGAGCTATGATTGCACCGCTACACCCCAGCCTGGGTGACAGAGCAACACCCTGTCTCCAAAAAAAAAAAAATTAAAAGATTCAAATAGATCTCAGAACAAAGTGTCTCAGAACAAAGTTCAACAATATTTTCATATCTGTCATCCAATCAAAGATGACCAGGCAAAAAACCAGAAAAATACAACTTATAATGAGGTAAAAAATCAGTCAATTGAAACCAAATCAAAACTGACACAGATATTTGAATTTATAGGCAAGGGCATTAAAATAATTTTTATAATTATATTCCATATGTCCAAAATTTGAGACATAGAAGATTTTTTTTTTTTAAGACCCAGGTCCAGCTTCTAGAGATTAAAACTACCATGAATGAGATGAAGAATACACTGGATGGAATTTCCAACAGATTAATCATTAACAAAGACAATATTGGTGAATTTAAAGACATAGCAATAGTAATTAACCCAAAGGAAATATAAAGAGAAAAATGATTTTTAAAAACGAAAACGCTATCAGAAAATTGTGAAGTAATTTCAAGCAGCCTAATGTATATGTAAATGGAGGCCCCAAAAGAGAAGGAGGACAGGAAAAAATACTTGAAGAAATAATAATATTATTTTCCCAAATATGGTAAAACTTATAAACCTGCAGATCCAAGAAGGTCAATGAACTTTGTAGCACAAAAAACATGACGAAAACAATATCAATGCACATTATAATGAAGTTGCTCAAAACCCGTCATTAAGAGAAAAATCTTGAAGGCATCCAGAGGGAAAAGTCACGTTACATTCAGAGGAATAAAGATAAGGATTACAGTGATTTCTTATCAGGAACAATACAAAGAAGACAGCAATTTCTTTACAGTACTTAAAGGAAAAGAAAAAGCTGTCAATCTAGAATTCTATCCCCACCAAAACATATATTTCAAGATGGAAGTCAAATGCTTTTTTATGTATACAAAAGCTAAAAGCAATTCAGCATTAGCAGAATCACGCTGAAAGAGATATTCAACAAAATTCCTCAGACAGAAAGAAAATCATGCACTTAGAAATACGGGTCTACAAAAAGAAATGAAGCACATCCAAAATTTTAACCACATGTGTAAATAAATAAGACATTCTTCTTATTACATAAAGCTCTTCAAAAGAGAATTGACTATTTAAACAAAACATAATATTAATGTATTTTGGGGTTTATGACATATATATAAGATCTGATAACAATAAAATAAAGAAAGGGAGAAATGGAAGTATTATTGTAAGATCCTTCTACTATACATGAAGTGGGATAATATCACTTGAAGATGGACCGTGATAAATTAAAAATATATATTACAATGCTAAAGCAACCATTAATATAACAAAACAAAGAATTATAACTAATAAACCAACAAAAGAGATAAAATGGAATCTTGAAAAAATACTCAATCCAAAAGTAGTCAGAAAGAGCAAAACGGAGGAAAAAGCAGGCTACAGAAAACTAATAGTGGTTCCCTTAGTAAAAGATGTGAATTAAAAAAAACAAAATAGTAATATGGTAGACTTAAACCTGATGATATTAATAATCACACTGAATGTAAATGGTCTAAACACTGCAGACATTATCAAATTAGGCTTTTTTTTTAAAAAAAGGCAAGACCCAACCATATGCTGCTTATAAGAAACACACTTTAAAGATACAAATAGGTTAAAAGAAAAAGATATACCATGCTTACACTAATCAAAAGAAAGCTGAAGAGACTCATCAATATCAAAGAAACTATATTTCAGAGAAAATAATATTAGAAACAATAAATAAGGTCATTTTACAATGATAAAGAGGTCAATTCGTCAGGAGGACATAATAATCCTAACTGTCTATGCATCTAATAACATAGCTCCAAAATACATAAAGCAGAAACTGATAGAACCACAAGGAGAAACAGACAAATCTACAATTCTGGTCGGAGATGTCAGTACCTCTCGGTTAATAATTGACCAATCAAGAGGACAGAAAAATAAGGACATAGAACACCAAACACCATTATCAACCAACTTGACCTAATCTGCAATTATAAAACAATCCATTCAATAACAGCCAAATGACATGATGCACTCAATTATTTTCAATAATTGTTCTGTTCACAGAATGTTCATCAATATAAATGGTACAGGCATGGAGGGATTTAAGAGGGCACAAGAAGACTTCTGTGTGTGATGGATATACATCTACATGTTCACTATCTGGATCATCAAGATTGATCCATGAGTGCATAATATATGGCAAAGTGTATTAAATTTTAAATATCAAATATGTACAGTTTACAGTTGGTCATTATAATTCAATAAATCCACTTTTAAATATATATGTGTGTGTGTCTGTGTGTGTGGTCTTTTCTTTAGGCTCGTCCTAAGGTAATGAATAAGACTAACTTTTGTACCTTTAAATCGATCTGGGAATAGAATTCTATATGGAGCCCAGACTCCATGAGCAATTACTTGAGCTACTTCATCACTAACGCTCTCCATATAACCTTGCTGTAGAATTCGCCTTACAAATCTCCAAAAGTAGATCAGCTTTGTAATCTCCCATCTTTATTCTAGCTCTGTATTCAGGTGACGGAGTCCTGTGTGTACAGACGTCAGATTCCTGGTTTTCAATCTTCAACCAACCCTCAGTCTTCAGCACAACTCTTTTATTCTGGCAGGCACATTCTCCTTCTTCTGCCTGCAGTCCTTCCTAGCAAACTCTTCAGAAGATACACATGACAGCAGCTCTTCCAAGAAGCCTTCCCTGATTGCCTCCCATGCTAGAGGATTTAATCTCTCCAGCTTTAGGCCACTTCTGTATCTTATACATACTGCTATCGGTCTTGCTATACTATACTGAAAATTATATGTATAATTTGTATTATGTTGTAACATTATGTATAATCTCACATACATATGTAGGTATGTGGGTGTATAAAATTATCTGCCCTACTTCTTTCCCTATGGACCTTGAGAGCTGGGACAGGGTATTATTTTTTCATCTAAGACAATACGTGGCACACAACAGGTGCTCGATAAATGATTGCTAAATTAATTGCATCAACTATTTTTTTGCTGCTGCCATATCAAAAGGATTTTAGGGAAATCAGGTACTAGAAAGCAGAGCACTAAATATTCATGGACGTTGACTCTACCCCTCAGCGAGGCTACACATAATAGGTATAATTTTGAAATCTGAACGAATAATCACCAGGAATCCTAAGGAGGAAGTATATCCAGCAGAAATAAATTCTTGTTCCAACTTAAAAATAAAAACAATACAGACGATGCCTTTTCTTTCCAAAAATTTACTTAACAAAACTCTAAACTTAAATAATTCATGAATTACATCAAACGTTCTCCTATCCTCCTCATCTCTGTCACTCCAAGCTCGATTTTCTTTTCTTTCTTTTTTTAATAAAGAGAACAGCTTTACATAAGTCAGTGGCAACATCCTGTTGGTGACCTCTTGTAGTGTCCCATCAGCTGGAGTATCTCATTTCTCCTTCTGGGGGTACGGTGGGTACCTAGAGACAACAGGGTTGTGTTCAACACCTACCCACCCATCACTGGGCTCAAACCCACACTACTCAGTAGGACAGCTCTGAGTAGCTCTGGAGCTAGGGTTACCTGGATATGAATCCTAGGCTTACCAAACAATGGCTGTGTGGCCTCGGGCAAGTTACTTAAACTCTCTGTGCCTCAGTTTCTTCCTAATCATGGTACCTACTTCATAGGGTTATTGAGAATATTAAATTGATCTAATACATGTAAAGCATTTAGAAAACTGCCAGGTGCACAGTAAGTAGCTGATGGATGTTAACCATTAAAATACACACTCAATAAATATGTATCAAATAAACGAGTGGCAGCTCTTCCACAAGAGAAATATACTATAGTTTTAGGCAAGACTAGGTAGGTCCTATAGAATTGAGTGGAGGGATTTGGTAGGTTTTCCTACCCCAAAAAATTATTTCACAATTAAAAATCTTTTTTTTTTTTGAGACAGAGTCTCACTCTGTTGCCAATCCTAGAGTGCCGTGGCATCAGCCTCGCTCACAGCAACCTCAAATTCCTGGGCTCAAGCGATCCTCCTGCCTCAGCCTCCCAAGTAGCTGGGACTACAGGCATGCACCACCATGCCCGGCTAATTTTTTACATATATTTTTAGTTGGTCAATTAATTTCTTTCTGTTTTTAGTAGAGACGGGGTCTCGCTCTTTCTCAGGCTGGTCTCGAACTCCTGACCTTGAGCTATCCACCCCCCTCGGCCTCCCAGAGTGCCAGGATTACAGGCGTGAGCCACCGCACCTGGCCAAAAGTCATTATTTTCAATAAGGTCTTTTAACTATTAGGTCTTTTTCAACTATTAGGAGTGACACATCGTCATTCTCACCATCATCCTTCTGATCATTACTGCTGTGTTGTGTCAATCCTCACAACCATCCTATGAGCTCAGGACTCCAATTATTCCCATTTTACAGATAAGGAAAATGGGATACGAGAGGAAACTTTGCCCAAGGACAGAAAGCAAGAAAGTAGTAGAGCTAAGCATTTGAACCCAGGCATTCTGGCCCCTGAGCCCACACTCAGAGGCCCCGTGCTCACCATGCATTCATTCGTTCATGAAATAAACAAGTATCTATTCATGTCTTCTGTGCCAGGCTCCAAACATGAGAGCCCTGAGCACCTGGGCGGGAGGCAGAGCATACCCCAGAAAGCAGGGGAAGGAGGCGGAAGACGGAGGTGGTTAGGATGTGGGGAATAAACGCGAGGGACGAATAAAATTCTACCTTCGCTTATCTCACGGGTTTACTGGTGACAAAACCTGCACCTCCCCACAGGGTTTGGCTTCTGCTTTGGCGGTCTGTCTGGCTTCTTTCCCAGGAGTCTCTGAGCGCGAGTTCTGGAGCCTCACTAGGGACAAATGCCCAACTAAAGGTGGCTTCGTCACTCACAGCCTGGGGTGGTTTCACTTCTAAAACAGGGGTGTAAACTCTCCCGCCTGCCTCATCAAACTGTTGGAGGAGGATTAAGCAAATGTACTGTAGGACTTTTCATTCTTCCCCAAACACCTTCTTCCAGAACATTTGGTTCTGACAGCCCATTTGGATAATGATCTGGAAGCCTTCTCCCAACCAAGCTAATCCCAAGACAGAAGAAAAGAATTTTCCCTCCTGCTTTCTCCCTGAGAAAAGGGGTTAATGTGCTGTTCCCAAAAGACTCCTTAAAAGACAGATAAAAAAAAATGTTTGAGCAGGGGACGATTCTTTCAAAAATGAAAACAAGTGAACATCTGGTCCCCCTGGTCTAAACTCATCCTCAGCCAAATTCTTTTCCTAGGCAGCTATTTGAAATTGCAGTAATAGTTATCTTTGGTTGACTGACCTGAGGAGCTAGGAGCTGTGAGCATATTCATTTAAAATTAAAAGGAAATTTTAAAAAACCTAAAATCCTTACTGAACTACTGGTTCCGAAAGACTTTCTTATACTCAAAATCAAGCTCAATTAAATTTCATACCTAGTTCCATTCCATCTCAGCTCTGAACTTATGCTTTATTCATTTATTATTTATATGGATAATTATTTTTATGTTCACTATTTTTATTTCTATTTATTGTTTATTTATAGCTCACTCATCATGCAGTATTAACCAGGCTATAACACAGGCCCTCATGGCAAGGCGGACTCCTTTTTCATTTACCTTTGTAAATATTTCAAGCTGGTAGCCAGAATGCACAATTCCTCCATTCATTTTTATGTAAGCTCTTCAATGTGCTAGGTTATGAAGTACCGCAAATTCTTTTGCTATGGGTCCCCCAAAAAAGTGTTCATTATAACTGCCCCAAACTTCTCTGCATTTAAGAAGATGCTCAAAACAGAAATGATATGTCACTGATTACACTGCCACTAAGAATAGGCTTCCCCGAGCCACCTAGAGGGTGTATATACATGTACATACGGCCAGTATGTTAGACAAAGCCACCGAGTCATGGATTAACTAGAGAAAGTGACTGTCGTGCTAATTTACAACATTTGGTTTGCACTTCTCTCTGTCGACTCTAAATCTGGTTTAACAATAGACTCAGTCCAAGCACTGCACAGTACCACTATAGCCACGACAAACACCATTCCCTTCAGAAGGAAGCAAATTACTGAACATTATGTTACCTTTATGAAAATATCCATTTGTGTATTTTTCCCCACTTTTGGAATGTGAAGTTCTTTAACACTGCAATCCCCACCCCCCAGACCGGTACCGGTCCATGGTCCGTTTGAGGAACCTGGAGGCACACCAGGAGGTGAGCAGTGGGCAAACCAGCGAAGCTTCATCTGTATTTGCAGTCGCTCCCCACCTCCCGCATCACCGCCCTGGCTCCGCCTCCTGTCAGATCATCCGCAGCGTTAGATTCTCGCAGGAGCGTGAACCCTGCTGTAAACTGCGCATGCGCGGGACCTAGGCTGCAGCTCCTTATGAGAATCTAACGCCTAGTGATCTGAGGCAGATCTGAGGTGGTGATGCTAGCGCTGGGGAGCACCTGCAAATACAGTTTATCGTTAGCAGAGAGGTTTGACTGCACAGTAAATGCAATGCGCTGAACCATCCTCCACCCCCGTCTGTGGAATAATTGTCTCCCATGAAATCAGTCCCTGGTGCCAAAACCGTTGGTGACCGCTGCTTTAACACATAGAATATGCCTAGTTTTTTTTACTGAATGAGTCTGGTAGCTAACCAAAGATGCAATCACTAACAGTGGGGTTGCATGCATGAAAAAAAATATCTTGGGGGTGGATCAGAACCATACAAAGGTTTGTTCTACTCAAAACTGCAAAACTATCTAAAAAGAATCAATCTGTCTTTCAACTACAATTATCCTAACACTCCACCCTTGATCATTCTGTGGTAACAGTACCAGTGTTTATTTGATGAGAACTTAGTATGTGTATGGCCTATTGCCAAGTACACTGCAGTTTTAGAAAACTTCCCAACACCCCTGTGAAGTAGATTTCCCCCCTATTTTCACATAGGGAAACTGCATCTTGCTTTGCAACTGTTACTTTTTTTTTTTTTACTAAGATATTTGTTGTTCTCAATAAATAAACAATATAAAAGACACCTCAAGATTGCAAAGAATGCATGTTAAGTACGCCACTCCCCTGGTTCCTGGAGAAATTACAAAATAGTCCTTTCATGTGAGGGTTTGGATCTGTTTGGAGGTCAGACCTGCGCATTGCATTATGTTTCTGGTCTGTGGACATTGAAGAATTGTTTTATTCTTACTGTATGTAAATACTCTCTCATGCTTACCCTTTAGTATGTCTCTTGTTTAGTTATCTTCTTCTTGCCCAACTCCTGACCCTCTTTGACTTTTTCCTTAAGGGACAGGCAGGTAAATAGGAAAAAGTTGAGCCTCCCAATTATCCTTTTCAGGTACTTTTCACTGAATTTCACATTAGTCTCACACCCTTGTTGAACTGTTTGGAACATACCTGGCTCATTTTGACACCAAAAAAAGTGTATCCTAGCTGGCATGTTCCGTAATTACAATTGCATAGTGTACTATTCTAAAAATAATGCTGTCTGTTTAAAACCACCTGTGTGCAATTTAACCAGGAGTTTAGAAAGGAAGCTTTAATAACACCTATGAATTGATGATTATTCTGGATAACCACTAACTAACACAGTACCTGGCACAGGTAGGCACTTAGTAAATATTTTTTGAATGAATGAATATTCTATTACCTGTGATTCTAAACATTCCCTGCCAAGGCAGTCTTTCCTTCTACTGCTAATCAGGGCAAATTCCAATCACGGTCCTATTACATGGCCCTTGAATTAGCAAGTGTGTATAAACAACCAGAAAGGATGTCACTGCTTGAAGGATAAAAGGGGCTGGCCAGCAGGGCACAGTACGCGAGCCATCCTAGGGTAAGTGTTCACAGGATCACAAATGGCTTACCCTTTCGGAGGAGGAGAGAGAAAAGAGGTTAGGAAATGTATTCCCCATTTCATGGATAGGTGATCTAATAATTTTTTTTTTTTTTTGCCACAAATCCCTGAGGACAAGCATTAATTAAAAAGGTCATTGCAGGAAAGCTTTCAGGACAGGACATTAAAATTAGCTATGGGGAGCAAACATTTCCAACCCCGTTGTATTACTTGACCCCAAATGATTCTTCCTCCTATTGTAACAAAAAACTTGGGTTGGGGGAAACAAAACAAAACAAGGCATAATGCTAAGGACAAGATGATGTATGAGATTTTATTCTGTATGTATTCTTAGCACTGTCTCTTAAAATTATTATAATAGCACTTCAAATTACTGGTATTTAAATAAATTGTGGCATGGTATCTTTCCTTCAAGCTATCACTTTTTAGTAAGAGGACTTGCCTATCAATAGCCACATGTGAAGTAGGACGAGGGGCGTTATCTTATTTGCAAAGCACCCAACTCACTCTAAGCTCAGCCACAAATAAAACATTTCAAAGAGAAGATTCCACCTCTAAGTTAAAAAAAAACAAACCATGTCCACCCATAAACACTGATTTATTCCCTTCTCTCTGATGACAAAAGCTGAATTAGTCTAAAAATTATGAGCATTGCATTTGTGGAGTACCCCTGTGTTATAACTACCCCACCTCTGTAATCAATCTGCCATTCCAAAGTGGGAAATGATTTAGGAAAAGCTGTCAGACAGAAGAGAAAGAAAATCTAATCTTGATACGTTGTTAAGAAATGCGCTTCTTGGAATCTCTAACACTTAAACCGTCCACGGAGATTTGGAAACGCAGGTGAGGCCAGGACAGCGACAAGGCGGGGTCTCTCCAGAGAGAACAGCTGCCACCAGGCGCACCTGTCCCGCTTGCAAGAAGAACGAACGGGAGGTTCCACGTCGAGAGCTAAGGAGAAAAAAGAAACAGAGACAGGTGGGAAAAAAGGACCAAGTGTGAGGCACAGGCGTGAATAAGGGAGAAGACAAAAGGGAGCATGCAAAGTGGAGGACGAGGCAAAGGGAAGCAGCGAAGGGGCCAGGAAAGAGAGGAGGACAGGGGCTTGCAGGGAGGAAGGAAAGGAAGGGAAACTGAGAGAGAAAAAGAGCAGCTCCTCCATCATCCCCGCTGCCTTCTTCATCTTCATCTCCTGTGTGTTTTTTTTTTTCAGATGGCACACTGACAGAAGATTAATTCAAGTCAGCTGCTGAAAATAATTATTGCATTATGGGAGCAGTAATCATTATTTAGAACATGATTAAATATGTCTGCACCTATTGACTCCGCCTATGATTTATGTATTTGTTTAGTCAATAGTCTAATGTAAATGATGTAATTAATTATAGATGGTGGTGTCAGGTCATTGGTGAAAACAATCTGAGGAGAACAAGGGCTCTGTTTTTTTCATGACAGATGCAGGGGAGGGGGGGTGGGCCGAGTTGAGGGAATATTCCGGGGGAACTTTTTCACGTGTGAATGGCGGCCGGGATCTCAATTTGCATGTTGTCTTTCTCTTGTTCAGCCTTCGTTTAGAAATTGAAATAACTTGTTAAGCAAAGGGGACGGGAGCACATGGTTGCCAAGGGGACACCTGGGACTTGGGCGGGCGAGTAGGTAAAAAGCCAGCTGCTCCCTAACACAGGGGAGCATGGCACCATCATTTACCGCTTCATAAAATTAAACGTTTTCCAAATTAAATCAGCAGGCAGCGTGCGGGAGGCCTACTATCTCTAATAACAATTTTTCAATCAGGAGAAAGGGCCTCGCCGATAGGAAATCTGAGCTGGCGGAGTCGGGAGGGGCTGGGGAGAGAGGAGGTTGGAGGACTGAAGCCTTCAATCAAAGCAAAGGTTTAAAAAAATATAGATATATATGCATGGCCGGTTCGCCATCACTGTGAGTCTATTCCCCGTAGATTTTTCTCTTAACTGATAATTCGGTCAGTCACATTCCTCAGAGGGAGGTCACAGGTCACCCCAGCCCCTGTCAGGCCTCGGAGAAACCATTTCCATTTTAATGCCGCAGCTATAATCTATCAAAGATGCGATGTACAAGATACAATGAATTTAAGTGGTCTTCATATATCACCGAGCTTTCATGCCTTCACCTGGGTAATAGTCTGAATTACTCTCCCTACCTCACAATCTGTCACCCCCAGTAAAATAACTGCCACGCTGGTGTTAATGGCAGATTTGTCCAAATTGGGGCCACAGTCGGCAAAGTCATCCCACATCATAAACTTTAGCATTCGGTGCTTAGCCCGGAAAGGGCCCGTACCTTGAAATCCTTCTGTAAATAATTCCGTGGAGAGGCTCTGCTCATGTTTTTATTTATAAGGGCTAAAATAAATCTAGCTGGGGCTGCGCTCCACCCGCCAGCACCATTTCTCTGTACCTCGTCCTCCCTCTCTCAAACCCATCTAATCTGGCCTGCCACTGTCCCCCGAAAGGTGTCTAATAGACACAGGTCTCTTCCTTAGACGATGAACACAGCAGAGATCACAAGACTCAGCTCATGGTTAGTGACCTCCTCTGCAATTCAGCTGTTAACCCTTCCAATTTTACCAGGAAGTAGTAAAAGCCGTCTGTTGCCAACACATACATCTCCTGCCTAAACTATCCCTGGCTGAGAGACCAGTGCACAGCGAAAACCTCCAGGGATACAGACCTTGAGTGTCCCCCTTATTCAAGTAGGTTCATGCATCCTTCTCTGTCCCCAGTCCTGTCTCCAGTTCCAACATCCAATATATTTATTCAAGACCTTTAGATCAAGAGATAAAAAAATAAACAACAACGACAAAATACTAAATCAAGGTATACAGGGCTGGGTTTGGACCCAGTATCTAAGATTTGGCAATAAATAGTATTATATAGGGATGATATTTGTTCTAGCCCAGGCGACCTTTTCCATGCTACCAATGGATCCATATGATAGAAAAGATTGTATAATGGTTGATCATGCAGGTGTTAAAACTCCTCGACTGAGACCAAGAAAGACTTAGACCATAGGTCAGTGCCTACAAACACTCATTGCACCAAAGTTCCTATGTGAACATCTTATAATAGTTTCACCTACGTCTAAGAAACTCAAGGTAATTAGGCAATACTGAGACAGCACCTTGGTTTCTCTGCATCAATCTAATATGATAAGGATACAGACTCTAAACAAAAATCTCGTAATACATCACAAATTTTCAAGGAAAGAGTAGTCTTATTTTGTTCATAGGTCACCTAGTATTAGAGTCACCCAGTGCTTATAATTAATAATCACAGATAAACATACAAAGAGTGTTAGCTTCTCAGAAGACTCTGCTCTGAAGTCGTTTATAACCTCCCTGTACCTTGTTCTTAACTGGGGCCAGTGGAACTTATAAACATTTTAACTCTCAGGGCTACGATAAGGATTAATGAAGTAAGGTTTTGTAAAATATCTCGGGCCACTCACTCTTTTTCCACAAGCTATGGATTTCTAGAAATGGAGGCAAAGCTGTCTAGAAACCTGATGGCTTGGTTAAAAGGCCAAAAAAAGTCAATAGAATTGAAATTATTTAGGAAAGGTTCTGACAGAACAAGGAGCAATAATTATTCCTTCAAGGTTTCAGGCCGCTTGTGTTGAGCAGTAACGCAAGAGCCTGGCCTTCCTTTTTCTGATAACGCTTTCATTAAGGCAAACAGTATATTATTAATGCCGAGGGTTTCTCCAGCAGGCTCTGTTTACTTCCACTTTATCTGGCCTTCTTTGCAGTGAATTATAAACTCAGGAGATGTAAATTAGAAATATGCTCCCAGCCAGTCAGAATCAATGAAAACCCCTAACTTCAGCTGGAAAGAAGCTGTAGGAAAATGAAGTTGAAAGAAACAATGTCCCTTCTATCAATGTTCTGGAACTTTCCGTGGATCAGATTTTACTGGACTCTCCCATATGTTTATGAAGTGCCTTTTTAAGCACATGCACATAAACATGTATCATGAAAAGATGGTCTCACTCCTACAGAGAGAGAGCATCCTGTGGGCATAGGTGTTCTAGGGCAAAACTTTCTCATAATTCTGCACATCGTTTGGCCTGAAAGAATCTTTGCACTGTTATAGACATAAAAAGCATTTAACCTGATTCTCCTCTAAAAGAAACTAGTGCTTGTGCGAAGAATTCCAGAAAGCTTTCCTTTCAAAGGCACAGCCTGAAGTGACCCAGTAATGAACTTTGCTTCCAAAAAATGGTCAGAACCAAACAAAGAGATGGCAGATTGTGTAGCCCAATATTTAGAAATGTATCATGGACTCCCCAAAAAGGCAATGGAAATGTTCATCTAGGAAATGTCTGTTTGTCCCCCTCCCCCACCATCCTCCTAAAGGACAAGCTTTAAAAAGATAATGGTGTGCGTACTGATGACACCCAGATTTCCTAAAGCTGTTTTTCCTGTGGGAAAAACACTTACCTTGTAAGAGAAGGTGGAGAAGGCTTTGCTGACCTCATGTTTGCACACTTTGGTAGTTTACAAAGCTCTTCTCGGTCATTCAGAGTCAGCGCAGCAAAAATCCCACCCCTTCTCATCCCCAGAAAGTGTTTAGTGAGGGCCCAAGCTTTGCACTGGTTCAGAATGCTTGGATATGTCCCTTAGACCAGTGCTTCTCAAACTTCAACGTGTATAAAACAGAATTGTCAGATAAAAGACAGGATGCTCAACTCAACTTGAATTGCAGGTAAACAACAAATAAGGCTTTGAGTCTAACTATATTCAAATATTTCACGGGATATATTTATATTTTTAAAATGTGTATCAGAAATTCCGATTTAACTGGGTGTCCTGGGGGTATTTTGTTTGTTTGTTTTTTTATGTTTTGTTTGCTAAATCTGGCAAAACCCTAGAATACCTGGGATGTTCACTTTACAACGTACATTTTCAGCTCCCGAACCCCATAGATTTGGATTTAATATTTCTATCATGGGGTCAGGAAACCCTATTTTTTTTAAGTTAGCACCGTGGATGATTCCAGCGCAGACAGATTTGAAACCACTTTGAGAAACAGATCTTAAGTGGTAGAACGTCCCCTGATGCACCTTCATAAATCAGCAGCAAAAATGTTTTGAATTTAAAGGTTCCAGTTATTATAACTTTGGCATGGGAAGTCTAATCTGTTTGCCCACCCTTCTAAAATCCCAGAGATAGACAGAGTCCTTGATCACCCAGACGGGATAAGTACAAACAATATGAATTTCTGTCAAGGGACAAATGGATCCTATTACCTCTTACTTGTAATTTTCCTTTTTCCAACATACAGAATAAACTGATTTCTGTTGCTGTATTTCTTTTGCAACTTGGGTATTATTTACAATAAATTGAATCCTTTCCGTGTCTGACATATCACTCTGATCTATGACTTTGCTTTCATTTTGTCCTGTTAACTAGAAAACCCACTTCATCATGAAATATGTTCCTCACACTTTTCTCCATAGTGAGTAAAAACATTGATAAAGCGTCATAAATTGTAGGTCATTTCTCAAATGCTTCCTGTTACAGCGAGGGTGGGGAGAAGGAAAAAGTAAGTCCTGATCAACGGCCACTTGATGTATAGACAGAAAAGCAACAGGCATCTTGGAAGCCACATGCAAGACGCCCGTCTCAAATCCAGACCTTGTCCACGACTCCGTCACGCCAAAGGTAATCCAGTCTTTCTCTCTCTAGCAGACGTCCCACCCCAAAAATAAATTAATTAATGCAAACTTCCAACAGTGATTTTGCCTAAGTCTCCTAGATAATTGAAATAGAAATAATAAACCCAAGACATCAGGATAGTTACCCAGTCCTCCTCTTTATTCTGTGTAAATCTCGGGTACATAAAGTTAGGTAAAGGCCTATTTTGGATGAGAGATGTCAAGGAAAAAAAAACACTGATGCCAATGCACATCCCACCAATATAACCAGATATGCTGATTGACTGTGAGCCAACAAATCTGCCAGGCATTCGACAAGCATTATCTCAGGCGGGACGTCACAACAACATTTTACAAACGCAGAATCAGTGATTGGGCTCAGACCACAAGGTAAGAGATAGACAGAATAAGAGGAAGGGAAAGAAAAAGGGGAAGTGGAAAAAAGGGAGGAGAGAAGGATGATGTCCTTCGAGACCTACTTCCAGTTAGACCAGCTCCCAGTATTCTTTCTCTAAAACACCCGAGTGTTTTAGACATCGAGTATCTGAGATCTTTGAATTATTCCAAGTACTCGATGCCTTTCTTTGACATAGCACAGTATTCGCTTTATCAAACTTTCTTCCCTGGAAGCCATGGCTTCGTAGAATTAAAATAATCTTTACGAGTAAATTCACCTATGAAAATAAGCCCTCGCCCATATTGCCTAAGAACACAGGGCTTAGGGTCCTCCAATCCCAGCTGCACTGTTTAGAACTGCAGGGGCCCCAGGCAAGATGCTAAATCTCCCTCTGCCAAGTCTTCTCAGCCACAGATTGAGGAAAATGAACCTGCCCCTCAGGATTGGTATGAAGAATAGCTTATAAAAATGAGTGCGAAACCCTTTGCAAATCCCAAATGCTGCATGAATGCTAAGTAATAATAAAGATCTGGATGAATGCAGCAAAGCAGCCCAACCTCCAGGTGCTTTTTCAAACTGGACACCAACCATTTAAGATTCATCCATCATTCACCTTCGGGCATCCTTTTCTTTATGAAAAAATAAAACAGGCTGTCTGCATTGCGAGGAAATGGAAAGATTGAATTTCAAAGCATATAAGGGCCCCCTGTCTTGACCATTCAGAGTAACGGGTTCTGTTATTTAGTTAATGAAGATAACGATGATGAAGAAATGAAGGGGCAACAGTACCGATTTACCACGGTGGCTTTGTTTTCTTCTCCGAAGGCACAGGATTCTAGCTGCAAGTAGATTTTGAAAACGTCGTAGAGACATGTGGTCCACAGCCAGTATCACAGGGCAGGGTGTGTGTAGTTATCTATCCCTAACTCGTGCAAGAAGTCACTTGTCAGTAATCCCCAAGCACTGTCTGTCTATATGTCGAAAGACAGGGACGGGGAGAAATACAGTGTCCATGAGCAACGTGACAATGACAACTGTCATCCTGCAGCAAGAAATATACCAAAAAAAGAGAGAGAGGGAGAAAGAAAAAACTCTTCCCCGGCAAACCATTTCCTCGAAAGACATGATTCACTAACATTTGATTTGACAAGTTGTAGGCACTCCTAACATTATTTTTTTCCCCTTTGCTGTTCATTTGGGGAGCAAAGATTTATTGCCTCTCCTGAAAAGGACAAGGGATGCACTAGAAATAAGAATCAATAGGGTTTCCTTTTTTTTTCCCCATTGCCCATCTTTATAGAAAAGAGCCACTTCTTCACTAGATTCTTAATTCTTTTTGGTTCCAAAATACGGTGAATCTTTCTCTACGATATTAAATAAAATTTGAAGACAGAAGCAAACAAGTCCTGTCATGGGGTGATGAGAGGCAATTCATTTGCAAGTCAAATGCTCTCCCCACGTGAAGTTTCCTCGCCCTACTCAGTCAAAGCCCCTTGGCATTGTCCTGCCCTCCTCTTTAAACGCAGCATGCGTAAATCTGCCACGCATGGGAGCCGTGTTATATATGGGTTTGCACTGAATGTACACACACAAAAAAAACCACTAGGTAAGATTTCATTCATAAAATGCCAAGCAGTTATTGTTTAATAAAACAAAGAGGAAAAAAAAAGAGGTGGGTCCCAGTCTGCAAAGATTTTGCTAGGTACCCAAGGGAGTGCTCTATGAAACAGAAATAGAGCCAGGACTGGGCTGCACCGAGTTTCATTCCTGGGTGCAAAAGAAAAACATAATGTTTGTTTCCTTCCTGGTGGTAAGTTGGTGGATCTAAAGAGAGAGCCCAAGAGAAACAGGTAATGTTGGTTCAATGTGCAGTGTATGAAACTAATATTTATGAGTGTGGTCATGCTCTACCCCTGTTAAGATAGGTATAACCTCCTGATAGATGCATATCATATGCATATGCATCCTTTCAAAGCAGCCCTGGCCGTTAAAATGGCAGAGAGCCTCTCAGCATTTCCATTACAAAACCTGATTTTCAGGGATTTATAACTAAACTGCAGATTTCCTTCAGAGCAAAACAAGAATCGCCAGGTCTCAGCTCAAAGCACAATTTTGCTTTCAAAAATTCTGGACAGTTTGGTTTGGTCATTATCAAGTTATAGAAATGCAAAAATAAACAAGTCAAAGCTTATGGGGATCCAACTTTCTTTCTCCCCCCCCTTTTTTTCAACCCTTCGTGAAGCTTTCAAATAGCCTGGTTATCTGAAATGACATTTAGTCCAAAATATGGATTTCTTTCTTAAAATGGCTGCAACTTTGACATTTAAAGATTGGTTATTACACATGCATAGAAGCTGCCTCTCCAAAAGGTACTTGGCAATACCGTGCAATATGGTATGTATCACGCATACTTAATGCCCACTCGCCAAATGACCCTCTCCTATCACTAGGCTGAGAAAATAGATTTTAACAGGAATGACAAATATATTACCAATTCAATTATTGCTCTATTATATTGTGCTCATTAAAGAGTGCTTGAAGAGTAGCATAGATTGTGCAAAAATTATTTAATTTCATGCATCATTCTAAAAGTCATTATTTACTTCCAAATTAATATTGGCTGAAAAACCTGAAGTCCCCTGCCGCTGACTACTTCTGGAAAACATTAGGGTGATTCTTTACAGGATCCAGAGACATAAAAGAAAATAATTAAGGTCAGGATAACGCCTAATAAACATCCACAAAATGCACCGTTATAGTTCTATGCAAAGATGCAGTAATATTCCACACGCTTCAAAATGTATTTGCAAACACACAGATGTCAATCAAGTCTAAATAAGTTCATGGGGAAAAAATGAGTTTCATTCATTGTGACTATCAGCTGCATAGTATTGCTTTCCCTTGATGGAAATACTAACGTAACACACTTGTAAAAATATACATTTAATATATATATATATATGGTATCAAAAAGCTTTTGGCACAGTCATTTGAACACCAACACGACAGCAAATCCACATTCTTCTGAAAGCAGACACACTTATTTGAAACAGACAAAGACATTACCAGATAAGTCCTGTGAGTGAGGCTATCAGCCAGCGTACAAATTTTGGTTTCACCACAGATTAATGAGACTGGGGTGCTTCTCCCTTAATTTTTTTTTTTTTTTGCCTGTGCCCCTTAAGCTTAAACTGAAAGCAATGTGAAAGGAAGAGTGTGGAAAAATGTCTTGTGCAACAGAGGCAAGATTGAAACATGTGACAGTTTTTGATTCATGCAACAAATCCTCACTGCATGCCTACCGCAGGCCAAACGCTCAGCTAAGTGCTACGCTCAAAAAGACACCAGTCATGTTCTCAAAGTTCTTATGCTCCCAAATGAACACATTTTGATTTTTTTAAGTTAATAGTCAGACTCAGTCATACAGATGTCTAGCTATTAATATATGCTCGTGAAACTATGAAAATAAAAGCCAAACAAAAGACATTTCGGTTCTCGTCTCAAGAAGTGAATGAGCGAGTCTTTGGGAGGGTACAAACACAGGGAGAAAAGTACCCAGAGAAACAATAAGAAATAATAATAGCGGGGCTTTCAATGCAAATTTTTCTGAAGGTTAGATTGTCAGTAATTCTTTTTAAACTGTAACAAATTTATCTTTTTGTTTCTTCCATTCCACAGCTGAGGCTATTACTTCCCTGCCACAATGACACCAGCCCAAACATGCTACAATCAATATTTTTGATGATCTCAGTTACTAACAGACCAGAAATCAGTTTAACATCACTGTATAGACTGCTTTGGCATCACAACAACAAAAACTACAGACCAGCTCTGCTGCCGTCTGACTTCTTCTAGCATCAAAGTAAATTAAGACCGAGATATTTGCTCTCGAGGAAAAAAGGGAGTGCTTTGAGTGCTCACATCATCCAGAGAGATCACCTACACAGGACAAAGAATGCCACTGATGACGTGTCAAATCTATTTTCCTCTGACTGTGTACAGCATCACTGCATCATACAGCACAGTGTAACTGACGCAATGAGTAAATGCGATGAATTAAAATAATGCAAAGGATCCATTTACCTCTGACTTTTTTCATGGTTTTACTCTCTGATCTGTAAGAATAGAGGCAGATCACTTCTCTCTCTACAAAGGACGCTTGGCTGCTTTATACATTCAACGTACAGAAATAGAACGGGCACAGATGTACCCAGAGTGTGGTTGACGGTAGAGAATGCAGAGCGTTGAAAAGAACGTGAGACTCACAGCCGCCAAATCCTGGACTCCGGTCTTCCTTCCACCACTTGCTGTACGGCCTTGACCAGATCACCTCTCAGCCTTAGTTTCCCTATAGGGGAAAACAAAATGTGCATAATAATAACACACCACTATCTCACAAGTGTAACAGAAGTGAAAAAACACCGTGTAAACTATGCAAAGGACCATACGCATGTGAGGTATCATTTTTAAGATATTATTATTATTTTCATGACCACAGGGGATTTTTTTTTTATTTTATTTTAAATGTGGGTTTTTCAATGCCTGAGAAAATGGGGCAGTCACAGAACCATGGCTTTAAACAAACTTTATTTGGGCGCATGACTGACTGGCAATTGTGTGCAATCATTTTAGCTGTCACAGGCCCAGAGGAATGTGGGAGAGCTCTTCCATGAAATGTTTATATTTCATAAACAAAATGATGTGCTTAACAGTCAGAGCGATGGGAGGGTTCCGGCTAATGCATTTTCCAATGTGTGAGGCAGATTATTAATGCGCTCCAGTAGCTGTTAATTTCAGTTTGCCGGAATGATTTATGGGGAGGTAAAGGAGAGAGACATAATCTAATTGAGATCAGAATCACTGTTCTAGCAGCAAAGCACCAGCATGGACCCTGGGCACAGCAGAATGATTAATATCTAATAAGCAAATAATCCGTTAAATTATTATAAACATTGCTTTTGACAACTCTTTTGTTGGCAAATGAAAGGGGGGGGAAGAAAGAAAAGAGAAACAAAAGGTGTAAAAAATCACTACTTTCTCTAATAATAATGTAAAGGTAGATTTTTGTCAGAGCAAGGGTGATGAATATCGTGATAGCTTAAGTATAAGGATCAATTTTAAGGATGCTAGGGAGCCATTTTTACCATAATAAGAATGACGATGAATGCCCGGAGCAAGATCACTATTCAGACACAAAATTAAGTAACGCTAGTTCTCAAAGTGTAACTCCTCTTACCACACCCTGTCATTACCCTGCTAGAATCTAGACCCGGCCCTTGCCACTGTGAAGGTAATCAGATGTAAAGCCCAACGGGGCCCCTCTTGCACCAGTTCCTTTTAGTTTCTTCTGTTTCTTTAACTTGTGTTGTCGTAACATGATAAAACACACAGAATCTTAAATTACCATTTTAGCCATTTTTAAGTGTACAGTTTGGGGGTGATAAATAATTCCGCACCGTTGTGCCATCATCACCATGGTCCATCTCTAAAACTTTTCATCTTCCCAAACAGAAACTCTGTCCCCATTAAACAATGAGTCCGGTCCCCAATCCCTGGGAACCACCGTTGTATGAACGGATGGTCTCTGTGAATTTGACCCCTCTAGTAACTCACAGTAGTGGAATAACAGAGTATTTGCCCCTTTGTGACTGGCTTATTTCATTTAACGCAAGTCTTCAAGGTTCATCCATGCCGTAACAGGTGTCAGAATTATAAATTACCCAGCCTCGGGTGTTCCTTTCTAGCAACGCAAATGCACTAAGGCATGCGTTAGGACAAGCCTAGACCCAGGTGGGTCTGCATCCCCTAGCTGAGGAGGCAAAACCACAGTGGAAGGAGTTAAGAGCAGAAAAAGAGGCCACTAGACGGTTCAGAAAGGTGTCCGTGCATTTGAGTGTTGTGTACAAGTAGAGCTTCTTCCACTACAACCCAGAAATCCCAGAGCTGCTATGCGAGAAAAACTCACGCACCTCTGTGAGTTTTACTTCATCTTCCTCTACCTCTTCTTTAGCAATTCCCTCTGGCCTTCCAGGTCTCCAAGATTAATCCCAACTGCTTGAAGCAGGATAGCATTGCTCACTCCACCCCTAACCAGAGGTCTCCCCTCCATGTCCATCCTTCTCAAAACGGTTATTATTATTATTCCAATAAATCTCTGCAATGAATTGTTCCCACAGTGGATTTTTTCTCTTACTGAACAAAAGACCGCAAATCTAAATCAATAGTCTGCCATGAAGAAATGATTAATTCCTCGGTGCTTAAGTGTAAGTTGCCTAAAGTCTGTAGAAGTGACTCGGCCACTCAAGGCTCTGGTGGCTCTAACGTCTTGTCCCCTTCTTCTATGATTGACATTCTCTGGGGGCATGGACTAAGTCATCTGTCTGCTTTGTCTCAATGTCTTCTTCCATAAAGTGTGGGCAACAGAATCGCCACTGATTGTGTTCAGATCTAGAGACTGCAGCCTCCTTCAAGACTTCAACATACCTCTAATTAACATAATTAGGATTAAAGCTATTCACAATGTTAGTACTCTAAGAATTTATTAGCTCAAGGGAAACATTAAGAAATATAACAGAAGATCAGCAAAGAATGGGCAACAAAATATTTGGGACCCAGTTTTATATGTAATGTACTAATTTCTTCCCAATCATCATAAAATCACCATAAAATGTCTAGACAGACAATAATATCACAAGAGTGTATGGAATTACCTACTTTCAATTTGGTTTGTCTCCAATATATCCCACGAGGATATGTTGCGTTGTAAAGGCAAGGGCGTAACTAGAAATTAGAAATATCTATGATACCTCTAAGAGAACCAACTAAAGAGGGTCATCCATCTCTCCATGTGCTAAGCATGATCCCCCGTCAATACTAAGAAGAATGGAGGAGCATGTCCCTGCATTAATTATAAAACATTGATTACGGTCAGCTTGCTTTGGCGACTCCACACCCCTTCACTTCAGAGCTCTCCATCTGCCTGCAAAATAGCTGGTGATTCACTTGCTAAGACCTTCAGGGAGCCTACAATCTCGGACAGGTGCACTAGGAAGAGTAAGCAGGAGAAAGAATTCTGGACAAAGTGTGCACTTTTAAACGTCACTGCCTAACACACTGTCAATATTTTAACACTCTGAACCAAGTATCTGTATTCTACATCTAGGTCAGAGTTGCACACCTAAGTGAAAATTCGCTCTTGTCTTCCGCGTAATCCAGACATGCCTAACCTCCAAAAAATATTCTAAGAGTAACACAGACTTGAACACAAACGTTGAAAAGACATTTACTTTTGTGAAAACTTGAGAGAAATAAAAACCACGGAATCTATAACAATAACAGAAAAAGAGAGAAAACGTTGAAAAAGAAGATTATTAGGCAACTCCTGGAATACTACCCAAACTAGGAAAAAAACAGGAAGGAAAGGAGAGCAGTCCTCTTTGTTCAGGCCAGCTTTCGCTGCATGGAGTCTCTTGTCAGTACTTGGGTCCTTCTGTGATTTCAGCACAGATGGGATAGAAAACATAATTAACGACCACACCTTGACTTCTATTCCTGAGTTATATCCCAAGTTCTAAAGCCAGTTTGCCTAGCAGAATACCAATCTTCAACTCTCACTGGGAAACTGAGTGGCCTGACTTTTCCCCTCGAACACACACAAATACGCCTAAATTACTGAAAGGAAGCTACCAAAGAGGGAACCAGCCTAATCTTCACCATAAAAGTGACCCAAGCCCCCAGATGAAGGAATAAAGGGTGAGTGGTAAACTTAAACTTTTGACTCATATTTCTCTATACAAATGTTTTACATCAATGCACAGCCCAAGATAGAGCCGTAAACTTTGAAAGTAAGAACGGCAGCCTAGTTTCAAACCGGTGGTGTTATCCACACCATTTATACAATGGGTGAGGACCCCCCAGAAGGAGTCGATGGCACTGTGATTGAGCAGTCGTAAGAGTTCAGAACCTGAGCACGGTCTTTGATCAGCGAAGTACGAAGTGTTTGGGATGATGAGGTTCCTCCCCTCCAAATTACCAATAGTTCATCCCACCTTCTGTACTCCTAGAGCCTACAGTTTTTGTCATGTAGATTTTTTTGGCAGAAATATAAGGGCAGAACTTCTCTAAAGTTTTCATATTTCCATAAAGTCCACTTTCCAAAAGTCAACTTAATTTGTTTGTGCATTAAACTAATTCATGCATCACTTGACAGCTAGACTCTGGAGATGCAGAGACAGAGTTGCCCTTCTGGAACTTTCTGTCCAGACTGAGTCAAAGAAAAACGCTCAAATAAAATATGAGTGAACTTTTTTTATAATCTCAGGGTAAGGAAAGCCTTTTTTATTAAAGCTAAAAATATAAGACACATATTTATCATAAAAATAAGAAGAGACTGAAAGATTTAAGAACAGAGTAAAATTTAAAAACTGACAGCAAAATAATGACAATAACAAAATAAAGTAAAAGGTAAACAACAAAAAAGGAAAAATATATATTTAAAACACAGGTCAGACAATAGGTAAACTTCTTAATACACAAAGAATTATTACAAAGCAACAAAAATGAGGCAAAACAAGATGGGGAAATGGGCAAATGACATGGCCAGCAAACTCACAGAACTACAAATAATGAACATGGCTCAGCTTTACCCAAAATACAAATTAAAACAAACAAGGAATTTTTTTATTGTCAATACTAAAAAGATGTTAAAGTTTTAAAATGTCCAAGAGCATGGGGAAATGTTCACGTGCTATGAGAAGAAGTGTACATCTTCACATTTCCTTTTGGAAACAAATTTAATAAAAAATGCATTAAAATTTTAACTGTGTTAACTCATTGACCCAGTAATTTTACTTCTAACAGTTGATCATATAGATATTGAAAACACGTGCAAATGTGAATATATATGACAATATTCAATGTAGCAAAATTTGTAATAAAAAGGTGTAAAAAATAGTAGGAAATTAATTACATATAATGGAATATTCCACAGTCGTTAGAAACAATGAATAGGTCCATGTGTACTGACATAAAAAAATGTTCAAGATGTATTTTTCATGTTGTTGGATATTCACATTAATATAATATCTGCTGTTACATACTTATTAAAATGTTATACTACATATTAATACATTAATATTACATATGTATACATGGCATCTATTATTGATAACCACTGTTCACAATTTGATATATTATGAACAATGGTTACCTCTGACTGAAAATTTAAAATTATAGAGGGCACTTGCTTTTTTTATTTCAGAATATTATTGTTGGAATTATTTGTAGCATGTATGTTTACCTTTGCAACTAGATAAATAATAAAGGATAACACCCTAGGGCTTAATAGTTACTGTACTTGTTTATCAGGTATTTATCATTACATGCGCTTTTTATGTTTTTGAAGTCACACTGCCAACATAAGCTAGACTACCTATGCATATACACGAGCACGATAGAACATCATTGCTCAGTCAAATACACAGGAAGTCTGTTACTTGGCTCTCCCAAAGAGAGGAGAAATGTCTAGGATGGAATCCTCCAGGACGTAACAGTCACCTCCCTCAGCAGTGGGCTAAGGAGAGACGGCAAACACAAAGGACACTCTAAATACTTGGATGATGTTACTATCAAGAACCTGAGACAAGAGCCTTTTGGCTTCTTTACTGATACTGGAGGATTCATTCTACTATTGCAGCTTAAGACCTAGACTAGGAGCAGAACGAAGAACCATCCTCTTGCCCAATTTTGCCCACACCCACGTATCTGACCTTGGACATCCAGCCATAGCTCTGTGAGAAGGTAAGGAATCAAAGCAGAGTGCCATCCCGCTCCCTGAGGCCTAGGGTGGAGAATCCCTAAGTGTCTTCTCAGTGCTTCCCTCTCTCTGCCCCCCCAGCCAGTCGAGCTTAGCCATCCAAAAGTGGAGGCATTCCTCAGGTGGAAGATACTCAGAAACCATCTTAACACACAAGTTTCATGGGTCGTAGAGAAAATAGAGCTCAAAGAAAGACCCAAAGAGAATGCACATCCTGTATTCTATCTTATTTATGATACCTTTACCCTTCCTACTAAAACTTACAAACATGTTGTTGCGTGTTGTGAGTTTGAAAATATAAGTAAATAAATAAACATTGCAATTAATTGTGCATTTCTTTTGACCTGGGAGTGTGCGTGTTCAAGATGTTGGGAATACGGAGCGCCTCCTAGTGGTGAGAGTGCATGGCCACGCACATCAGGTTCAAAACAAAGTCTCAAGTTGGTTGTTTTCACGTGTTAATTTAGAAATATTTGAAAAGCAATAAACTTGAGGGCTAAGAAAGTGACATCACAAAGGAAATGAAAGAATGACTCAAAGAGGTAATGGCTGCTCTCTAGTGTTGTAGTAAGAACTGGGAATATCGGTCGGGCCAGTGAAAATTATGTGACAAGTGGATAATTTTGGAAACGCAGTATGTAAAGCTGAAAGGCTTCCCTCCAAACAATAAAATATGATCATCCGAGCAGTGAGTCAAGATCATATCCATGCTTTTCCCCAGGAAATGAGAAAAATACTAACAATTATAGACATTTAATAAATATACCATTTGTTGAATTTATTCAATAATGAGCCTAGAGAATCAACCCCCCCTCAAGTATTAGAGCTGATTTCTAAGACCTTTATTTATTTTCTGTTTCATGTAGAGCTCTCTTGGCTGGCTAACCGTTGGGAGTTATCCATGGGCAATACGCTCATGGAGAAAAGAACTGAATGTTGAACTACTTTAAAAAACAATAGCATTAAAAACTGTCTCATCTGTGGTCCAGAACCCTCAAGGAGTTTCAAACATCGCAGGGCCCATGGAAAGTTAATACGACGTGGAGAATGTTAAAAAGCGAAATATGAATATTTCCTTCGTAGGACTATCCTATCTAACATTTCTTTGGATTAATTGCTTACAGCCTTTCAGAATCATCTGTGTTTTCCTTACATGTTAAATTTTTACCGATCTGTTATTCCTATTAAGTAAAACAATATTATTCGAGGAGGAGTTTAGTTTAATCCTGGCAGACATCTAGTCGTAGCTGAGCTAGAAGAAACGGACAAGTTTGAATGGAAGTGAGATGGAGGTTTTAGTGTTTCCCAGACTGGATTACAAAAAAACAAAAGTATTCTTATCACTGAAAGTTATATATGTGTGTGTATGTATACATGTATGTGCATGTGTGTATAGATGTGTGTACATATATGTATATATATGAAATTTATCCAAGATGTGAAGTGGCAGAGAAGGAAAAACATGGTGAATAGCAGTGGCTGGAGGAAAACAGAGCTCATTCACTAAGCATTATTCATGCAAAGCACTTTACTAGACATAGTGGGAAAATACAAGATGAACATGATATAGATCCAGTCCAGTATGGAAGGGAAGACATTCATGAATAACTCCAATACAGTGGAAAAAAAAAAAACACATGCTCTACAGGAAAAGTAAACGCAGAGCATCGTTGCACTAGTGAGCCTATGTCTCTCCAAATGAATTTGATCCCAATTCTCATCTCTTCTGTTCAAAACTCTAAGGAAAAAAAAAAAATCCTATCCTAGGCTGAGAAAAAGAATTTAGGTGAAACACAAACAAAACGATTAATTGCTTATTTATCTGTTATAAAAATGTACAAGAAGAGTTTAAAATATCAGGCTAGAGTGAGTTTTAAAATCTGTTCCATTTAGTCATATAAATTCTCTCCCTTGTCACCACAAATAATTGAGTTGTCTGTGAAAGAGAAATAAGAGCCATAACTATTGAACTATTTGGGAAGGGAGGAAACAAAATTATTGCTATTTACAAACAACAATAGTGTTAATACTTACAAAGCCTAAGAAAATCAACTGAAAAAAGTGACATATCAGTATGAAGAGTTCAGTAAAGTAGCTGGATATAAAGACACACACACAAATTAGTATTGCCTATCTACTGACAACAAATAGTTGAAAAATATAATAGAAAAAAGATAACGCACAGCAATCTAATGTATACAATATCTAGGAATAACACTAACAAAATGTGTTGGACATCTATTAAAAACCCACATACATTTATGGAGACAATATTTAGATGGTATTGAGCTATTTTACTGGTGGCTATTTTATATGCCGTTTAATCTGGAACCAACAGACTTTGTCTGAACAAGATGCGTGACATATGCTAAGTCATGATCCAATCAATAGGGATGTGTCAAAGATGATACTTTAAACACAGGGGTACCCGCTGTTTGTAGTTCTGCTGCAGTTCATGTCTGCATAACACAGGAATTCTGAGAAATGCTATTCTGCACAATTTGCACCAAAAAAGAAAAAAAAACATCATGGGGAGTTTATAATTGGAAGCCCTGTATTATGGAATATATTTCTGATAAGGGAGAGCTCCCACTTTGATTAGGCATTGATGAGAACCGAATTCCCTACTTAGAATTTTTACATGTCTGATGATTTGGAAGGATTTTCCACAAACTAGCTTCTAGCTCTGCACATTTCAACCTTTCTTTCTCCTCTGTTACCCACATGGTTCCAGAGGCAGGAGCTGTTTATACTGAGAGACGATCTCTGGCCTCACACTTTCCCATCACAAAGTACATGACTGCAGTAGGCAGCAGGAGTATTCCTGGAAGACTTTCCGACATCAAGACTGCTAGGAATAACTCAACTTGACGTGGAATTTATTCTGAACCTCAACATAGATCTCACTGAACTCAGACCAAATGATTCCCCAAGTCAACTTAGCCAGGTGTCACAAATGCCCGAGGACAAGAGTAATGGCGAGGAAGTCAAAGTGGAATGAGAAGAGAGATTTGGAACTTAAAATAGATAGAAGTCAAAATACCTTACTTCTGCCTATCGTAATTATTCCTGGGTAAGTAAACACAGAATTTCCGTTTTTACTTACATCCACCTTCTTTCCTTCTATACTTGGAAGAGAAGCCAAGAGAATGCTAGTAGTTGTCTTGGTCCCTTCTGATCTTGCTGAACCAGGCTGTCATTATGCCCTTAGTTACAGCTATTTTTACACTGCAGTTCGGATTACTCCGTTTTCTTCTGTGACTTTTTTTCCGCCTGCTCAATAAAAATATTTTTTCTCTTTATAATTCAATAAAATTTAAGAAGGTCTGATCTGATCTTATCTTGGCCCCCTCCAATCTGAAAACAAGAAACAGACTACCATTCCAGTCGTCTTCATAATAACTACTACGTTTTCTAAGACCAAAATCAGAGCAGAGGCACAACTCTAGTCTGAGAGTCTGGACTTTCAGTCCCATGACCAGTTTTTTTGGTAAATAAATCCTCAGAGTCTAAAGTAGAGAAAAGGAAAATTAGAACCATGAAATGTATCTAGTTAGCAGCTCTTCAGGGTAATGAAATCCTCAATTTTATGATCTTATACACTAGTCTTGCTACCCAGGAAGTGTCCTCCATTTCCACAGTTTCAGGTACCTCCTATATCCTGATGACTCCAAACTCTATATTGAAACTTCCTCCTAAGCTCAAGACTTATGCAAGTCCCACGGAACACTGTAACTCAGACGTAACATGTCTCAAACGTGACTTATCATCAACCCAGTCAATTTGATCTAAATTTAAGTTAAATTTAAAATTTGCTGTTCTAAACAGTGTCATCCTCTCAGTGAATGGCAAAAACCGTCCACTCATCCGTTCAAACCAGAAACCTAGAATGCCATCATTGATTCCTCAATCACACCAGTAAGCTGGAGCCAGTTCCTACCAGCTTGCAAAAGGCAATGGGGCAAATCTCTCCCCAACTCCTCATTCCGTAATGTCACCTTGGTAGCTCCAGAGATTTTATCCTCTGAGCTATGCTTAGATCTTAGGATTCCTAAAGGGTAGAGAAAGGCCATACTTGGTAAACACTCAATCCCTACTCCCTCAGACACGGGGCTCTGCATTCAGAAGATCAGCGTCATGTGGTATGTCAGAGCAGAGATACAAGAGTGAGCTGCCTAGATTCTAATTCATGCTCTTTCATCCACGAACTGTACAACCTTGCCTTGCATGAGTTTCAGGGTCCTGCCATCCCAAACAGACGTGGGAATAGAAAACTTCACAGAATTAAGAATTGAAAGAGTTCTCGTGGATAGAGCACTTGGCATGGTGACTAGGCACACAGTAGGCACATAATAAATACTTTCTGTAAAAACACTAAGATGGCCACAGAAAAACCTCTGCTAATGAATTTTAAGTTGAGCCACACTTGTGCTATGATCATCTCTTTGATGTAGCTTGAAGTATTTCTTCCAAGCAACAACAACAAAAAAATATTTATTGCTGCCAAGCTACTGCTATCTTCTGACTTCTGACTCTCTGAGGCTCTGAAAGCTTCTCCAAGAGTATCTAAAGATATTTTGCACCCAGTCCAAATCTTGCCTTCGTTAGCCATTAAAATCAAAGGAAACTTTAAATCAAGGCATAAAAGAGACTTTTCCTAAGCTTAGCTTCACATTAGCATGTGAGAGACTCTGCATCAGCAAAAATCTCTTTTTTTTAATCAACCTAAACCTCTGACTAAATTAATAAGAGTTGAGTTTGACCTTTAAAATGCTAAAAAATACAGTTCCCAGTGTAATTCTTGTTCATCCCTGAACCAAACCATTCTCATAGTAAATTATGGCACTAACAGCTGGCTGCCAATGAAGTCAACTATTAATTGTATGTTCACTGCACCGCCTGATATAAATCAATATGAGTAATGAGCAATTGTCCTCAGTCTATAGATGCAAAGATCTCACATTGCAAAATAATTTAAGGTTGGCTGTCAGCCTTCTTAGACTAGATGTCATTTGGCCTCCTCTTTTCTAAAGATATGGTAAAAATGAACACACATTGAAAAACCACCTACTCTACTGCCTCTGCAGAAAACTCTAGTCATCTCTATGAAAATGGCAGTAGAAATGGTTTTTGATTGTGTATTCCGAATAAACAAATGCTACATTTTTATGATTCCCAATGAAATTTGAAGAATAGGACTGAGGGGGTCACTACTTCATGATCTCAAACTCTCAAAATTCTTTCTCTGTCCACCACTGTCTACTTCTCCCACTGCCTCACTTCTACTAGATTTGTTCTACATTCCTCATGAAGGCCATCAGCCTCCCTGTTTTCCTAGTTTCCATTTCTATTGTAGCTTCTCTGACCTCTCTATCCCCCAGACACTGAGTGCTAATGACACTGTCATTTTACAGCTATCCATTCCCACCTTGGAAATTTCTTAACCTGGACCACCTCACTTTGTCCCTTCGTTAAGTCCTGGGTGGCAGGGTGTTGCTAGGGGATACACGTAAATAAGAATCCATCACAAATCTACCTCGTCTAACTTTGATGGGCCCTCCATACAACCCAGCAGTATTTAAGTGCAGAATATGTTGACTGAGTGGAGGATTCCATTGTTATGTTAGTTTGGAAAACACTGGTTTCCATTAAGTTGAACAAGTTCTTTTCTGCAGAATTTAGTGGAACCTGGTGTGCATTGTGGGTTTCCAAGGGAAGATTACATATGTGCTATTTCTCAAAAATCTGTACATAATGAGCCACTTGTACAGAAAACAACCACAATTCTAGTATGCTATGAAACAAGTTGGGGAAATACTATATTAACTCATTTCAAATGACTTAATGTAGTGAATGACTTAATTTACATGGAAGCTGGAGACCTTTTCACGTGAACTCTTCACCTTTCCTCCTTTTTCTCTTCCATTTCTTTTCCTCTTCTCCCCTGAGCTGAGGAAATGGTGGGAATGCACCCTGACAAGTCTACCTCTCTTCACATCTCAAGACCCTATCCCTTTACGCCATCTACAGAAACCTCCGGCAGCCATTCTCACTCCTTGCATTTAAAACACCTCTTTTCTTGGTTTCTTTCCTGTATCAACAAACACGTCAGCACTTATCTGGCATAAAAAGTTTCTCAACCAACCATATGCCAACAAATTAGAAAACCTAGAAAAAATGAATAAATTCCTGGACACATACAACCTACCAATATCGAACCACAAAGAAACAGAAAACCTCAACAAACTAATAATGAGTAATGAGATCGAAGCCAAAATGAAAAGTCTTCCACTAAAGAAAAGCCCAGGACCTGATGAATTTACTGCTGAATTCTACCAAACATTTAAAGAAGAATAAATACCAATTCTACTCAAACTCTTCAAAAAAACCGAAAGAGGGAATACTTCCAAACTCATCCTATGAGACCAGTATTACACTAATACAAAAACCAGAAAAGGGCAAAATAAAAAAGGAAAACTATAAGCCAATATCACTGATATACATAGCAAAAATATCAACAAAATATTATCAAATTGAATTCAACGACCCATGAAAAAGGTTATCTACCATGAATAAGTGATATTCATCCCAGGGATGCAAGGATGGTTCAACATAAATAAATCAATAAACATGATACATCACATTAACAAAACCAAGAACAAAAACCATATGATTATTTCAACAGATGCTGAAAAGTCATTTGATAAAATTCAACATCCCCTTATCAATAAAAACCCTCATCAAAATGGGTATGAAAGAAACCTACCTTCAAACAATAAATGCCATCTATGACAAAACTGTGACTAACATGGCTTAAATGGAAATTTAAGCTGCCATCCACCACAGAGGAAACAGATATTGAAGTCTAAGTTTAGCCAAGTAAACTACCTGAGAAAAAGTAAACACTCTCCAGAAGAACATAACAGAATCCAGAGTTTCTATAATGTATCATTTACAATGTTCAGAATACAATCTAAAATTACTCAACATACAAAAAAATACAAGAAAATATGATGAATTCTAAAGAAAAACAATTAAAGAAGACTAATTGTAAGATGTCTCAAATGTCAGAATTAGCAGAGATTTTAAAGCAATTTTATAATCATGTGCAAAGACGTAATGGAAAATATGTTCATCCTGAATTAAAACAGAGACTATCTCAGCAGAGAAACAGAAACTATTAAAAATAGACAAAAATTCTACAATTGAAAAATGTAATATCTGAAATAAGAAATTCACTGGTGCACATTAGTACTACAATAGAGATAATAGAAGAATTAGGGTACTTGAAGACAGATCAATAGAAATCATACAATCTGAATAACAGAGAGAACAAAGGTTGAAAAGGTTTTAACTTAGTTTCAGAGATCTGTGGTATTCAGTAAGTCTGTTGTACATGTATTCTGAGTCTCAGAGAAAGACAAGAGAAAGAATGGGATGAAAAAAATATGTAAACAAATAATGCCTGAAAAAACTCACTAAAACCTAAGCAGCATTAATACAAAGAAAACCTCACTGAGGCCTATTTTTCTTCTTTATATCTTTATACTACATACGATGGTTTAAAGCAAAAATTATAACATTGTATCATGGGTTTTATAACATAATATGCAAGGCATATTACAACTATAGCATAAAATGAAGGAGAGGTATATGGATCTCTAATGCAAGATTTTTATATTTTATGAAAACTAGTATGATAACTCTAAGTAGAAGAAAGATTAAGGATATATCATATAATTCTTGCAGAAACCACAAAAAATAATTAAAATATGTATCACTAAAATAAGAAATCTGGAGGTGCAATGTTAATGTTAGCTAAAGTAGACCTCAAAACAAAAAGTATCAACAGAGATATAAAGAATCACTTAATAATGATAAAATAGTTCATCAGAAAGCAGAGTCACTGCCCAGCAAAGATTCTACAAGTCATTGTGAACCTTTCTCAGGGTTCTGCTTCCATCAGGAGTATAAAGATGTTAAACATCAACCCAAGGGGCATGGTATATAAAACTAAGAAGACGTTACTTTTATACCAAATCATAAATTATGCACAAAATACTGGTCCCTACAGCGCAAAACAAGGGAACCCTAGAGAAATATCATTTCAATCATAATAAACGGGATTGTTGAGGTTGTAGCCTTTGAGGTTGAACTTTTTAAAGTGAGACTGTTTAGTTTTAGTGACAAAGGGTGAAGGGGACACACTCAAAGTTATTATCATTTTAAGCAGAATGGACAGCTTGAACATGGACTCATTAATCAAACCCTAGAACACCAGAGTACCAATTGAAATTGGAAAGTTTTTTGTAGAGCAAAGGAAAGAAGATAGATATCATGGAAATTCTTACTTTCAAACAATAAGACAAGCTGGGGGGAAAAGTGTGTGTTGGGAGGGATGTAATTTCAATACAGTTTGAAATAAGCTGAGATTTAATTTAAAGAAAATGTACCTGCTATTGTGTCCAGAATAGTACTAGATATGAGAGAAACGTTTAAAATACGGACCTCCTCATCAAGATTTATGATCTGAAAGAGTGCCCATTCATGGATAACTATTCAAAGTATACTAAGTTGCTAAGAGAACAGAGTTGTGTTGAAAGCATAAATCTAACCTTCTAAGCTTCTTTGGTGGCATTGTTAGAGATGAAAGTACAATGCGTAGACTATGCTTGGCCCTATGTTCCTGTTCCATGTGTCACCATGTTTTCAATAAAAGCTATAAAGAATACAAACTCTCATTTTCTGTTTACCTATGATTCTACATTTCATTAATCAAAAAAGTAACCTACACAGGAAAAGGAGAAACATTAGCAAAAATGCAACTGAGTATCATACACTGAAGACATGCAGGGCTCTAAAGAGACATGCAGCAGGGCAGAAGGGTGTACTTACAGCCAGTCTTCTTGGAAGGCCAGCATGTGAGTGTCGGCATGAAAAGGCAGTTAGCTCAGTGGTGAAGAATATAGATCATAGAGTCAGGCTACCAGGGTTTGGATCTTGGCTTCAGTGTGGAAAATCTGCTTAGCTTTTGTCATCCCTCAGGTTCACCATCTGTAAAATGAGGACAGATATGGTATCAGCCTTACTGAGTGGCTGTGAAGGTTAACTCAGATAATCCATGTAAAGCACTTCACACAATGCCAGGCACACGGCAAATACTCCTTAAAACACCAGCTACTGCTCGTACGACAGCTCCCTAGGGATAAGTGGCATTATAAAAAGAGCAAAGAGTCCCAGCTTTTCCATTAGTAGTAGCTGGGTGAGCTTTAGAGTCCCCTAATTGCTAGGATAGGAACATTTGTTTGCATACCTTTAAAAAGAGAGAATAATGATAATATTTGCCTTAGAGTGAAAATTTCAGTGGGAAACAGAATAAGAACAAGTATGCAAAAAACTCTTTGTAATACATAAAGTACCAAACACATACAGGTCATTACTACACTGAACGATCCCCTCCCCCTCTTTGAGATTTCGCTCCCTGTATTTGCATTTGCTGTGTTCACAGATGTAGTGCTCAATAAATATTGTTGGATGAATAAGTGAATATCACATTTCTATATGCTGAAATTCACTTTCTTATGCCTTTAATCTTCCTGAAGTTAGCGTAGACAAGGAATCAGAAGATAAGAGAATGGCCACCTATACTGTACTAGTGCTCTATTGCTAGGTAACAAAATGACCACTTAGTGGCTCATAACGACACCCACGTATGAGCTCCTAGTTCTGCAGGTATGAAGTCTGGCCCCTTTGCCCAGAGTCTCACACGATGAAATCAGGGTGTCGCCTGGGCTGCATTCTCCTCTGGAGGCTTGGCTAAGGAAGGATCTACTTCCAAGTTCACCCAGGTTGTTTGCAGATTTTAATTCTTTACCGCTGTGGGACTAAGGTCCCCATGTCCCAGCTAGCTGTTGGCCACACTGCTCCCATCCCCTATAGGCTGTCCACGTTCCTCTCACGGGGACCCCTCCATAAGCAGTTCACAGCAGAGAGGCATTGGAATCTCCCTCACATCAAATCCCGAGTCTCTCTGACTTCTGCTTCTCAGCTAGAGAAAAACTCTCTACTTTTAAAAAACACTCTGATAATCTCGCTTTTGCTGTATAATCAGGGAGTGGTATCACATGCAGAGGTTTTACCCACACTTACAGGGAAAGTTTAGGGTTAGGGTCACTGAGGGTCATCCCTAGAACTCTGCCTACCACAGACACTACATTGTTTTCACTTCGGGGGCTTGGACGATGGAGGATCAGGGGAGACCGCCTGGCTCTCTGCTCCCAGAGTGGGAGGCGAAGAACGGGGACAGCCACACGCGAGTGGACGGGGCTGTCCCACAGGATCAGCATCGTGAATGTGCAGAGAAGCTGGGAAAAAAAAAATGGTGAATTGGAGAATGGATTGCAAAGTCCAGAGAGTGTGAGATACACAACAGGGAATACAGCGTGGGCCGGCCGGGGCAGTGTCGTCTGACCCCCAGGAGGACGACTCTTCCTCCACACCCACGCAGGCAGGGAAGCGTCTGAAGTCAGTGGGAAGTTGAGGCACGGGCTGTGGGGAGAAGAGACAAAGCGGGGAACATTCTGAGCTCTCCAGTGCTCGGCGCTAGATGCACACCCGGTGGGGGAGGGACTGGTCCGAGCGGACACTTCGGGGTCCCAGGAGGGAGTTTGGAGACAGGCCTCTCGCCTCTGGCGCCCGCCGGGACCAGAACAAGGGAGGTGAACGCCCAAAGGGAGGCTGTGTCCCTGGAAATTGCAGAAGGTGCGGCTGGTGCAGGGTGGGCCAGAGCACTGATCCCTCCTGCTGAACAGACGTGAGTATGCGTCAGGGTAGCGGTGGGGGGACAGCCTGCCAAGCCCAGCGCCCGCTGCCCCGGGGAGAGTCAGTCGCCTCCAGCCGCCGTCTTGGGGATCCATTGCCTAGAAATGCTGTGGGCGTAGCCAACCTGGGCACCGCCCCTTCTCGCCCCCAGCATAGCAGGCCCAGGTGAGGGACTCAGGTGGTGTCACTGCCCTTGAGGAGGGCAGCACCGAGAGACGGCGCTCTCTGAACATCCCGCCCCCAGCCGCTTGCCTTTTCTGGCTGCCAGGTCAAACCCCGCCATTGGAGGGGCGGATAAACCAGAGAAGCCACTTTCCAGGCCGAGTCGCCCCACGGTGTTGAGGAGCCAGTACCCCTCCCCGCCCCCGCCTGGCTGTTTCTACCTCGCACCTACCGAACCCCGCCCTCGGAGGGGCGAGTGGCCAGAGACGCTGCATTCCGGGCTGAGTTGCCGTGCAGCTGCAGCCTCTGAGCAGCTTCCCTGCCGGACCACTTCTACCTCATGCTGACCAAATTCTGCCCTTGGAGGAGTGGAGAAACGAGAGAAGCCGCTTTCCGAACATTCCCCCCGCCCCCAGCCACTTGCCTTTTCGAGCTGGCAGGTCAAACCCTGCGGTTGGAGGGGCGGATAAACGAAAGAAGGCGCTTTCTTGGCTGAGAACTGCGGTGGCCTGGGGCAGCACTTCCGTCCCCCACCTGCCCACCTGCTTGTATTTCATGCCTACCTGACCAACCCCGCCCTTGCAGGGGCGGAGCAAAGAGAAGCTGCTTTCCACTTAGCGGCTTCTGGCAACACCTGTCCCCCAGTTCTGCTGCTATACTGGCCTGGCTTCCCCTACAGCAGGGCATACCCCACCCCTGGAGGAGGGGAGATAGGAGAGAAGAAGTTTTCTGGACTGAAACGTGTGGCGGTCTCAGGCAACACCCGTTCCCCAGCCCAGCAGGGCAGGCTACACACTTGGAGGGAAGGAGAAAGGAGAAAAGTCGCTTTCTCTGTGTGACTGGGGTGAATCTGTGGGACCTTGGAACTAAGCAAAAGGGGACAGACTGTTTAACCGGACCAGTGGGTTGGTTTTGATCATCTGATAAGAACATAACACTAGGGCTTGCTCTTGGCACCCAGGCCACTGCTGGCTTTGGGGCTTGTGGTCCGGGAAGGAAAATCTTGGCCAGAGTCCTCAGCAATTGCACCAATTGACACCCCCCACCTGGGGCTGCCTCACAAGTGTGGCTAAAGAGCCCC